>CM050211.1:36406149-36421149 GCA_027475355.1 Coilia nasus
CACACACACACACACCTCAGTGTTGTCCTGGGGGAAACGCACGTTAACATGTGGAGTGTGAATTCCTAAAGAGCCAGTACTGTCAGTGAAAGACAGAGAGAGAGAGAGAGAGAGAAAGAGAGAGACAGAGTGAGACACAAAGAGAGATTGAGAGACAGAGACAGAGACAGAAAGAAAGAAAGAAAGAAAGAAAGAAAGAAAGAAAGAAAGAAAGAAAGAAAGAAAGGCCAATTAATTCATCTTAGCCGACAGCACTGTACACCATAAACAGTGGAGATGGCTGGGGGACATTACAGGAAGATGTTTGTTCGTTTTTTGGAGATCTCTGCGAGATTTGGTGAAGAGAGACAACAAGAAGGATGCGATAGACAGAGGGCACAGGGAGGAGATAGGATGAAGGGATTGAGGGACAGATGGAGAAGAAAGGTAGAGACAGTGTCGACTCCATGGGGAGCCAGAGAATGAGAGTCAAAGGAAAGAAAAGGTGAGGGTGAGAGAGAGAGAGAGAGGGAGAGAGAAGGACTATGTACATACAAAGTTAAGGAGAAGTTGTGGTTGGTCAGGACAGACAATGACTCACTATTCTGATCTTTTTCCATTTAGAAAATGGTGCAAGGAGATTATAGTAAGGCCACTAGGGTACAGAATTGACACGTCATGTTCAGTAATTATCTATTCATATAACTTTAAAACAAACTGAGAATGTAAACAGAATAGAGGCCTGTTTAAACACCAACTACAGCTTGCAAATGCTCGAATCATGTCAATGCTCCAAGCAAATACACACAACCTCCTCCATGCGCTCACACACACACGCACACAACACACACAGCTGGTTTATCTGTTTGTTGTTCTTGCACTGTCAGGAGCATATAGCTCCACCATATGACATGATTTCACACTTGACTGCTTCTCCTGGCTGCCAAGCCTTGAGCAGTGAGCCCATGCAAATATTGGTTGAAGACCTACTCCTAACCATGCATCATGTCACAGCGCAAGTCATTTTCTACCGTGATGATAATGGACACTGTGAGAAGATGTCACTCCACAGTCTAGTTTTGAAGTGGTAAAACAGTCACATGGTTTAAAAAACAAAAAGTTCTTTTATTTATTCAGAAAGCATCCTGTTTAGGTTAATGTCTCCTCTCGATTCGATATGACTAATGTTTGACGTAAGGAATGTGTTCTGTTATCTTGAAAATGGCTTCACTTCAATGGATACATTGAGTGTGCTGTTACAGAAGATGACATTAAATGTCCATATTTGTCTCAAAACTTAAAAACTTTAGATTGGTCTTTTGTAGAGTAAGCAGACGTTATGCATACGTATTATGAATGGTAACTGTTCTGCAAAAAAATTACTTTGTAGCCTTAAATCATGTGACAAATCGGCCCCCCCATTTATCCGTCCAAAAGAAAACCCGCGGAAGCAGTCGAGCTTCTCGATATTTATTAGCATCAGTCTCCTTACACTAGGCTATGGTTCCCTTTCACTACAGGCTACCAAGATCTAATCGTTCGTAAGACTACAACAAACAGTGATCTCCACAGGTCTGTACCAATAAGAAAACTACGGACTAACTAGCATTGTTCCACAAAACATGGCTTACGTAACTCCACAAAGACTGAATTCCCTGCCTTAAAAAATGATAAGATTTAAATACATTCATGCGCGCTGGAGTTCAAGGCCGTCTTTCATCCATACAATCAATAAGTTTCTACAAAGTTCCAACCTTGAAACTTTGTATTAAAAAACGGAATAAAGACTAAAAAAAACGTTCAACGTTACCGACAAAGTGCACAGTAATTATAAGAATGCAAAAGTCGAGGGAAGTGCTAAGCTAAGGTATTTGAGGAACCTGCAGTGTTACAAGGGTACAATAACCACAAGTTCAGAACCTCTAAAACACACAAAGTTACAGATAAACGTAGATATAATTATGAAAGGACTTCGTCCTCTCTTCTTGGGAGCGGTATTCGGTTGGTGAGTTTCATAGATACCCCAGTACTGTAGCTGTCCTCGAAGTTTGTCTTGTCTCACTAAAACGGATTCAACAGCATGAAAGATACATAAAAGTGCTTCATCTATGAACTCACCTCCGTTCACACCAATAAGTCGAATTGTGTTTCTCTGCCTCCTGCTTTCCAGTGCCTGGTTACGTCTGTTGCACTCGGGAATGTGCAGCGTATTTGAGGAAGTAGTCAACTCAACGCTCTACCAGTGTTGTCAGTGCAATGGACTGCTGACGTCGGCCAGGTAGGCTGTACAGAGAGAGAGGGGGGGGGGGAAGAGAGACACAGAGACAGAGAAACAGTGAAAGAGAGATAGCCAATTCAGTATTATTATTTGTATTATTATCAGTATTATTATTGTGTAGAATTGCCAAGTGTAGGGCTTGTTTAGTCCTTTGTTGGAAGAGAAGGCTATCAGCTTCATAACAGACTAGACAGGCTTAAAATGTGTGTGTGTGTCTGTGTGTCTGTGTATGTGTCTGTGTGTGATTTCTATCAATAGTTATTCTTTCCAGTGCCCCACAAAATGCCCCAAAAACAGCAGCTACACACACACACACACACACACACACACACACACACACACACACACACACACACACACACACACACACACACAAACACACTGGACCCAAAACACATTACTTTATCACTTAACCGAAACCAAAGCTTAAGGGGGGAATCCTGTGGTGACCTAATAGCTGTCCCACCTTCCGAGCTTGGAAAGGCATGGTTCAGCAATCTCCAGGACCCACCCACCCACTGACGCAGCCCTCCAGTGTAGCCTGCCAGAGGCTGCACACCCAGTCACATGTCTCTTACTCACAGGCTGTCCCACCTCTCTACTATAAGAACAGGAGGGAGACGGTGTGAAAGTCCTCATTGCTAATTTTAGAAACAGGTGAATATTTCGAAAGCAATCGGCTGCTGTCCAGAATAGTTCCAGAGAGTTTGGCTTGACTGAAGGACTTCATTACTTACTTTTTTCCCAACGCTTTTTCCCCCTTTGCTTGGTTACGCCTCCTTTCACCATGTGGGCGGCTTTTCTGTCTTCTATTTACTGGTTCTGCCCTGTGCAAAGTGGTTCTGCGCGGTGGTTCTGCACTGTGTGTGCAAAATCTTATGATAACAATGTTTTGTTAAAATACCCCTATGAGTCATCTCTGTAGCAATAAATAGGCTATACAACTTTATCATAGTGTCATTACACCGGGAAAAAAAATATTGAATACTGACAACCAGTCAGTAGCTGGACTCTAAAGGTCTCATTTCCACCGCAGAATACGCTCAGATCATGTGTGCGGTGGAAATGGTTCTAATCTGTTAACATGCATTCTAAATGAATACAGACAGAAAAGGGGCACTTGCTGTCTACGCGATGTATACGGAGAGTGTTTGGTGGAAATGGACCCTAAGAGTCAAACATTATGTGTGTGTGTGTGTGTTCTGCACTGAGGCAGTGAGTGGATGGTGGGCAGTGGTACGGTACCAAACCCTCGATGAAGGGTGGTGGCGAGACGTCTTTGTGGGCATCGCCCCCTGGGTCAAGCCGTCCCTCTGGTGCCAGGGCAAACATCCCAGTGAGTAATGACAGGAACCGAGAGGGGGAGGAAAGAGCAACAACGGCCAAAAAAGGAGAAAAATTCATCTTGCAGTCGAGCTTCCGACTGCCATGGGCGACACACTGCCTCGCTGTTTTTCCCTGCGGCCTCTTGTGGGTCTCCACAGGCTCTTTGTTCCGTCTCAGCTAAAGTGGTCCTAAGGTGAGGTCCAGTCCCTTGGTCGTGAGTGTGTGATAACACTCACGACACTACAATAGCCAATGTCAACCTAGCGGACACACGGATAATACATGCACACACAAACGTGCATGCACTTGCACACACACACACACACACACACACACACACACACACACACACACACACACACACACACACACACACACACACACACACACACACACACACACACACATATTGTTGGTGCTTTGCTGCTTTCCCTGAAGGAACCTCCAAAAGGGGTTAATTATGTTCTTTTCTACTCTATTCTATTCTATTCTATTTTCCATCGATTAAATGATATGAGAATGCAAAACAAAGGAAAACAACTTAGTAGTATTAATTTTGGGGATACTGTACTAATTTACCTTTGGCTAGGGTTAACATGTAACATTGCTGTGCTGATTCATTGTTCGTTAAGGTTTTTTGTTTATGATATTTCCATGGTGTTACCTAACTCTGACAGAGGAATTCCTAACAACAGTCTCAGGGCATTCAGTAAATGTTTAAATCTGACGTAATCTTTGCCAACCATCTCCTTCATCATGGAACGCCGCCCAGCAGCCATAAAAATTGTTTGAAATTGCTATCAGACAGACATACCACAGTGCAAAGGACTTTTCAGTGAATCATCTTTTCCTCAAGGTGTACAAGCTGGGGACACTGGAAACATGTTAAAAGCGTTCTGAGAGTTTCAGTTGACAGTCTACCTATGTTAAAGGACAACTTATTACCAATATAAAGGCAGCACAGCCTATCAGTATACACAAAAATAGCAAATAGGTTTTATGTTTTACTGTGGTTTATTTCATTGCACTAACCTTCTATTTCTTGTGTACTGTTTACAATATTTCCAGGAAAGATGCCAGTAATTGGAATATGATATAGGGCCCATGTTGAGGCTGTATAGCTCAGTCAATTTAAGCCACATTATCAATGGCAGAGATAGAATAATAAATGAAACATATACACGGTGAGTATGAGCTAAAAATATTGTTAACAAGAATCGTGAAACTGCATATCTACAGTATCTTACACCTTGGGAGGGAATATAGGCTACTGTACATGAGAAAGTATTTGGAAATGTCTTTAACATGCACATAACATTTACACCTTAAGCTGAATGCCATGGCCCAGTGTATAAATTTCCTTACTTGGAAGGAACAACCTGAAACCTCAGAAGTCAGCTGTATTGTTTGAACTGACCCCAGAGACCGCTGGAGATTGATAGCACCTGTTTTGTTTGTGAGCGCTTGAATACACACCCTTCTCCCCCGCCGAAATAGAGCAGGCCTCGCTGTTGTGCGCGCTGGAAAAAGAGACGCAAGCTGGCCTGTCATCAGCCTGGGCGCTCTTAAAGAATGCCTTGATAGAGCTAATGACCTCATGGATGTGTGCTGATAGCGAGAAAGGGCTCTGCCTGTTTCCTGAGTTAAAGCAGGCTAACAGAGAGATGGAAAGAGAGAGATGTGCAAAGGGGCATAAAGAAAGAAAGAAAGAAAGAAAGAGAGAGAGAGACAGACAGAGAGAGATACAATGAGAAAGAACAGTTCATTACTTTTGCCCATACATGGAGTCACGGTATTGAAAGAACGCAGTGCAGGTCATCTGAGTGCAGATATCATGCTTTAATGCACTATAAAAAGTGACCGTGGTAAGAGAACATCACATCTGAAACTGAAAGGCTAGATAAAATGAATACATTGTTTATATTCTGAGGTCTTTAAGGGAATCTAAGGGATGTCAAGCCAGAATTTCATGAAACTCCCTTAACCAAACAGCTATTGGTTCTTCACTATCAATAAAGAATTGGCACTTAACTATTTCCTGAACAATTTAACATTCCTCCCCACTAAGCTACTACATCACAACTGCAAGATAGGCCTACCCCTGACCCTAACCTTGCACCCCAGCCAGATCTAAACTTGCCAATTTTGTAACCCAGATCTCATACATAGACATACTTGTGTGTGTGTGTGTTTTCTAATGTATCTATGTGTCATTAATGCTGTCAAACCCTATAGCTTATGCTGATTTGTGTATTTTTGTGCTTAGACAGTAGCTTATCACATAGTGCTTCTGTGAGATGCTCATTTTCATTTTGTGTTGTCCCATTGACTTGTGTGACACCCACTCATTATTCTTGTACAGCTCTTGTACAACTTCTGAGAACAGATAAGCCTCCCATTTTCATGAGCCATCTTTTTAATTCACTCTAACCAGGGCACTACAGGGATGTGAAGCCACTGGGGCCTTGGACCAGATATCATCTGTAGGGCCATCCAGGGGCATCCTCCTCAGAGATTTTTTTCTATTACTTTCCTCTGTAACTACATGCACTACTATTGTGATGGAAATGTGGAAAGCCTTTTCTCAGTTACAGGTTTCAAGACAAAAACACTTCAGGCAATGTTAAGAAAGATGCCATTAAAGATAATGGATGTGGACACCAAATGTCATTTGATGCCATACTGTATGTCCACAGCTACTTAGCTGGCATTAATACACACCATTGTAACACCTGCAACAGATTTCAGCATCCTCTGAATCTCCTCAGCCTTGATTGGATAAGGCACAGCATGTGTTAATATGAGAAACAATACTTAGTGTAATTGCCATCTTAACACGGCAATTACATCATCATGGCAATTGTGGCATTCTGTCACAGCAGATTAAATAAAGCCCGTAAGGGTGTTATGGGGGTGAGGTACTTCCCCCAGGGCCAGAAACCTGCAGTGCTTCTTATATTAGCTGCACGCCCAGCCGCCATCATTACTGCTGACATGCAGTAAATTACATAAGCATTCCTATCGACCTGTGACAACTCAGCCATCATGCCTTTAACACTGACATTTGCTTTAGTTTGCTATGCACGTGGCTGTATAGTTCAGCTGTCACACTGCAGTGAGTCATATTCCGATTTGCTTGTCCATGTCAGCAAAACCTTGGTTTATTTTCCCCTTGTCCATATCCTCCTTCACTTTTAGTGACTGTCCGTCACTGCTGTCGTCGGCATTTACTTCTTGTGCCGACTTCCCCTGCCTGGGCCTCCTCCCTTCACTTCAACCAGAGCCATACTTATACAGTATATCTATTCCACAGCAACCACTCTCTCCTCCTGCTCACTGTCACACTCATTGGGTGCTGGTCTCTGGGTTGCTGCTTTTACCTCTTTATGGCTTTCGCCTTGGTTTCCCTCTGCAAAATCAACCCCTCAGTCTCACTGGCAGGCCATTCTGACACACAGCCTCAGTCTCACTGGCAGGCCATTCTGATACATCGTCCCCCTCAGTCTCACTGGCAGGCCATTCTGACACACAGCCTCAGTCTCACTGGCAGGCCATTCTGATGCACAGCCTCAGTCTCACTGGCAGGCCATTCTGACACACAGCCTCAGTCTCACTGGCAGGCCATTCTGATACATCGTCCCCCTCAGTCTCACTGGCAGGCCATTCTGACACACAGCCTCAGTCTCACTGGCAGGCCATTCTGACACACAGCCTCAGTCTCACTGGAAGCCCATTCTGACACACAGCCTCAGTCTCACTGGAAGCCCATTCTGACACACAGCCTCAGTCTCACTGGCAGGCATTCTGACACACAGCCTCGGTCTCACTGGCAGGCCATTCTGACGCACAGCCTCAGTCTCACTGGCAGGCCATTCTGACGCACAGCCTCAGTCTCACTGGCAGGCCATTCTGACACACAGCCTCAGTCTCACTGGCAGGCCATTCTGACACACAGCCTCAGTCTCACTGGCAGGCCATTCTGACACACAGCCTCAGTCTCACTGGCAGGCATTCTGACACACAGCCTCAGTCTCACTGGCAGGCATTCTGACACACAGCCTCAGTCTCACTGGCAGGCATTCTGACACACAGCCTCAGTCTCACTGGCAGGCATTCTGACACACAGCCTCAGTCTCACTGGCAGGCATTCTGACACACAGCCTCAGTCTCACTGGCAGGCATTCTGACACACAGCCTCAGTCTCACTGGCAGGCCATTCTGACACACAGCCTCAGTCTCACTGGCAGGCCATTCTGATTCACAGCCTACAGCATCGGCCCTCTCTGGCACTACAGGTGCTACTCGGAAAATTAGAATATCCTGCAACAGTGCATGCATTTCAGTTGTAACTCAACTTTAAAGATGAAATGTTTAAAAGCTCAGGACCCTTTTGCAAGTGTTTTGCATTACTTACCTGATTAGTGTATGACACTTTGAGCCTACAATACTGAAGATTTTCACAGTATTCTCATTTTCTGAGTTTTTGGGTTTGAGGTTTTAATAAGCTGTAAATCACAATCAGCAAAATTACAACAACAAAAAGCTTGAGGTATCTCACTTTGCATGTAATGAATCTATAAAAATGTATTGGTTTCACCTTTCATGTTGGATTGCCTGAATAAAACAACTTTTACATGATATTCTAATTTTCCGAGTAGTACCTCCATTCATCGACCTCCATTTTGTATCCCTGTGGTGTGGTGAGGTTTAATGTATCACTCCCAACTCCATTGCTGTGTTCTGAAGGCCTCTCCACTATGTCTATGAATTAGAGATGCTCAGTAGAGATTCCTTGCTGAGTATCACTGTGGGGTTCAAGGAGAGCGGCAGCTCCAACAGCATCTCTACAGCCATCCCTTTCAACACCACTTGCACTGCATCATGCAAACTGCATAGTGCTGCCAAAGATCTTTGATTCTCCTCCCTCAACACTCTCTACTAGTACTGCTTCAGGTACCTTGTTTGGGATTTTGTTTAGCTTCACACAAGACACTGCAGTACATTCACCACTCGTTTTGAACAAATATTACTGATAGTAGTATATGGGTAAAAATAAGAATTTCCACTCATGCCTAATTTAAATGTTTTTGATAGAATAATGCATGGGTGTTGTTTAAGGTATCAGCGCATTATTTCCAGGAAACATGCCAGTATATGGAATATGATATATACCCATGTGTAGGTTGTATGGTTTAGTCAATTTAAACTAAATTATACAAAATGAACCTGCCACAGCGTGTATGCGCTAAGATTTTGTTGATGGAATGATACATGGACATTGTTTAAAGTGTTAACGGTTTCATGTATTTACCAAGGCAATCCATCCCTGTTGAGAAAGTCTTGTTTGGCTGGTGTTCCCAGGTTGCCCAGCTGTTTCCCATCTGGGGTGTATTGGTTATATGCCTGTGTCTAAAGATGATGATACACAGGGCAACTTTTTGAGCAATGTTGCCAGGCAACAACATTACAGGCTCGTAATGTTCTGATTGGGTGATCCCGAAGTTACTTGCTGATAATCTCCTGATAAAAATGTGTTGACTATTATCATTGGGAAAGCTCCCAAACAACATCTGTAGGTAGCATTGTCTGGCAGCATTGCTTAAAAGGTTGCCTAGTGTATCATCACTTGAACTGTATTAACAGTTTCACTGTCACTTTCAGCTTGACAAGGGCATCATGGTGTTGTCTGAAGCTGTGATGCTTCCTGATTTCATCTTTTCCATTGCTTTCAGCCTCTGATGTTCACCATCTGACTAATACAATGTCTGTAATTCAGATAAATATCCCCCTTTTCACTCTTAGGCTTAGGGTATGGAATGATTACGTGCCATATCTATAGAATGCATTTACTTTGCCCCGCCACAAAGATGCAAACGGAAATGGCTTTGACTCTGTTTCTGTAGTTTCTGATTTGAAAGTGAAATTGGAGATTTAGACGATTTTGACGATTCAACAAGACAACTTAGGTGAAGCAATGTGTGAACACACACTGCTCTGAAAAAATATCTTAGTCTCACCACTTATCTCACCCATACATATGTATTTGCCACATTTATATAGTTTAGACTAAATAAATTTGAGTGGCTGTGGCCTTGTTGCAGAGGTTTCTGTTCTGTTCTGTTCTGATGCGAAAGTGAGATTTAGAGGAATGGCTTGCTATTTGTTGAGCTTTTTTTGCCCACAGAGCACACGGGATATGCATGAAATATGAGCATGTGCAGACAGTATGATGCTGGAGAAGACAAAGCAGTAACTTGTGCAGGAATGTGTGAAAACACACACATGCACATGTGCGTGCACACACGCACACTCACACACACACACCATGCACACACGTGTCCGCACACATGCACACACATGTGTACGCACACACACACACACACACGTGTACGCACACACACGTGTGCACACACATGCACACACACACACACTGGCACGTCATTGTTCCATCTTTTGTCTCTGTGCAATCACTTTTGGTGTTTCCCAGTATTGGGTCAATAAAACTCCTGGGAGTGGTGCAACTAGTCCAGCCCAATTTGTGCCTCTTTCTATCACGCTTTTGCTTCCCTTTCTTGACTTTCAATTTACGTCTTTTTCTGGCACCTTCTTGAAAGTCAGTGTTTGACACTCATTACACAGAGTAATGTCATTCGATTTGATTCTTATGCAATAGAATTGTCTGTTTAAAACTGGATACTGCTGTAAAGGTTCCTAAAGACAGTCATACTGTATTTTCTCCTTTAAAGTCACCAAGGTGCAAACATTTACATCATCTTCCCTTAATTGACTTCAATTTAATTAATAGCTTTGGCAAACTGTTTTATCACCAAGTCTTTAAATCTTCTGTCTCCTAGGTCTTACTGTCTGTCCATGTTGATAGTTTCTTTAATGCACCAAGACCGCAATGACCCAGAAGAAGGCACACTGGTTGGTATGCAGTGTCTAGAGAATAGGATCCAGGGGGACCTGGGCATACCTAGGCCTCTGCAGCTGAAACAGGCTGTGTTTTGCTGGCTAGCTACTGCAGCCAGCCGCTGTTCTGCTTATCTCGTGCTCATTAATATTTTAGTGGATGAAAAGAAATAGGCCAAAATGTTTTGTGCTTTCTTTTTTTTTTTGCTCATCAATAATTGATAACATGTGCTACTTCGTTTAACTTGGCCCGACAGCTGGCTGGAAGTCTCTGATAATGCCAATTATCGTATCGCTGGTGTATCAAATTACAGGCCCTCGGTCCCATCTTATCAAGCAGGTTCTTAAGCAAAAGAAGGAAAGAGGACCTGCGATACCAGTGAAATAATGCCTTCCTTTTATGCAATTGAGTTAAATATTAGATTTCAGGAACTCCTTACGCAATCACTAGACAATGACTTTAAATCCTATGCTCCACAATGACCTAGTTAAAATCATTATGAAACACAGTCTGTAATAGCCTTGCTCATATAATGTCTCATCAGTATGTATTATGTCATCAAGTTGGCCATTTAATTTCAATTCACCTGTAATGATCTTACATAATTAAATTGAATTACAAGACGAATATGAGACAACCACTCATTGCCTCTGCACCCACAGAAGCTCACAGATTAACAGATCCCCTTGCACTCACAAACACACATGCCAACACAACATGTGAGGTCTCATTATCACACAGACACAAGAACACACACACACATACACACACACTAAAGACACACAAACACATACACACAAATAGGCACACACACACAGACACAGAGAGAGAGAGAGAGAGAGGTAAATACAGAGAGAAAGAGAGAGAGGGACAGAGAGATGGAGAGAATAAAAAAGCACTCATGAGTCAACCATCAAAGTCCTCAACGTTTCTTTGGACAATATTTTGCTATCAGGTGCTGCCCTCTACTGGAAGTAATGAAAGACCACAAAATGGCATAAGTTCAGTAATCATTTTCATAAACTCACAGACAAGAAGCAATCGGCTGGACAGGGAAATTATTTGTTCAGAACCCTGGGTTGTAGAGAAAAGAAATGGATTGAGATGTCCTGATAAACCAAATGTGAGGATAATGGCTGCATGGATTAAAATGACCAGTCCTTTTTTCGTAACAGGCCTTTTCTTTTACTTTATTTACCTGAACAATAAGTCCCAATTCAACATCTCCCCATGGTTCATCTCCATTGCACAAAACATACAAATGAGTCTCAGGATCAAACCCAGTAGCAAGTAGAAAATACTGCAATGCCATAAAAATGAGAATACTCAGATGTAAAAATGTGTATATTTTGTAACATGCTGTTACATATAGTTTTATATATTTTTTTGTTTGTTTTGTTGTTTTCAGTGCAAATAAAGCAAAAGAAGATGCATTTTCAACTCTTGTATATACAAAGACATTTACACTTCCAGTAGTATGGATGGTCCAGTAGTCAAGACGCCAGGCCATTTGAGATAAAACAAAGCAATGCGCCACTGATTAAAAAAAGATAACCTTCCATGAAAAAGAGAGAGAACACTTAATCTCGCATATCTCTGTTGTGTTCTCTGAATTACCAATACAAAACATTGTTGGACAAATACATTTAACCATGGTAATAAGCCAGCCAGTCTGAAGTGCAAAAGCACTCGATGGAAGCAGGGGAGTTATGAGATGGAGGCTGTCCAGACAAGGCTCAGTTTGCGCAGACACTTGGGCCATTTACGCCATTGAAAGTACAGTATTGGACGCAGCAGCCTCTGAAATACATGTCTCAATATAACACTGAATATGTACAACAGCTCTGATCTTGATATTACATTCATCATTATGTATAATATCTCTCTATATAGTCCTTTAAACCGACAAGAGTCCAGGGTACACAAGATAAGCAAATACAGTACTGTCTTATACAGTGAAAATACAAAATAAAGGCATCTCTATGACAGAATGTTGTTTTTTTCAGTGATCTACCTGGAGGTTAGTCTTGTTAAAGAAGTTCAGATATGAATCAATATCATGCAAGGTTACAGCTTGTCCAAAAATGCAGAATGCAATTAAAATATACCTCCTCTGTTACCAATTGAAGCTTGGGCCTTCTCCGAAAGTTCAGGGAAATTAGTGAAAGCATGCAATCATTTCAAAACATTCTGACCACACACAAAATGGTGTGAAAGCTTCTGTGAAGATGAGACTCCTCTATTGGTGTGGCTCTGGCACATGACCACGACATATCATCAAGGGCGCCAGCAATGAAACTTTACAGTCCAAATGTCATCAGGAGCATTGAGATGCAACTTCTAGATTGATCTTCATACCCGCTTAAATGCAAAATGTGTAATGGCTATGTTTTCACAGCAAAATACATCCTTACATGTACTTTATATGTAAAAGTAAATAGTTTCCTCCACTCTCTGTAAATGTCTATGTAGATGAACGTTAGTGACTGGTTTGCACCCCGATCTTCATCATTACAAACACTGAACATTTATCTTAGTGTGTCACTGGGCACAAAAGACTAATTTTGCCTGTAATGTCAATAATTTCAAAATATACCACATTTTTATAATCCATGTAACAATGTACATAAAATATCCTTGAGTTTACCATATACCCTCTATATAAAAGACACAGCTCATGTCAATATATGTATATACATCAATTTTCTTTTGTACTGTATATAAAAACTGAAAACACTACAACACAGTGTAAGGCTATTTTGTCCTAAAAACTGTATATATACACCATATCTCTTGCATCCACCAACCTCACTTACTTTTGCACAATAGAAAAAGCAAGGAGGTGGCCCGCAGGCTGTGTGGTTTCATCAAGAGGTCTAAAATCTGACAGGTTACATGTTCACAATCTCATCTCAACAATATATAAAAACGGCAATAGACGGCTGAAATCAGTGGCTTGAGCTAAGTGAAAGTGGGTGTAGCATGGTGTAGAAACGGCATATGATGTGCGTCCTAACCCTCCAGGCATAGGTAGAATAAGAGTAGGTGAATGATGAATCATGATAGATGTTTAATAACATGGATGCGTTCCAAATCCGAAGGGCTCATTTCCACCGCCTCGTTCAGCGCGTAGCCGTGTTCAGCGCGGGGGCGTATACAATAGGTTTGTATGGGGACAGAATACGCTCAGAACACGCTTGCGGTGGGAATGGTCTCATCTGCTAACATGTATTCTAAATGAATACGGACAGAATACGGCCACGCGCTGAACACGCAGAGAGTGCGGTGGAAATGGGCCCTAAGAGGATGACAGTATGTAGGAGAGATATTAACTTGTCGTTTCCTCTGCACATAGCATCCTTCAGCAGATGATCTGAGTACAGTAATACTGAGAGAGACTATATGAGGTCTTATAGTCGGTAATGTTAATGTTTTTAATTTAATTTGCTAATGATATGCCATTATTGTTAGCCTTCCATTCAACTTATAAATTAATTAGTGTTATTGATCTAGAAAGCAGCCATTTCAAAGAGGCCCAGCAGAAATAATGCATTTGATTGAGATGTGATAAATGTGTTGAATGTATTTTTAATGACTGCCTTTGAAGCAGTGAACTATGCAAGTGTTTTCAGCTATAAAAGAAGGACGGAAGGAATTAGTCTGGGGAATTATCACAGGCTAGAGGGTGTGAGATCTTACCACCTATTTTTTCTTCAATGTGTGGTGAAATTTCACATTCAAATCTGCTGGACAACTCAGTAAGTCCTTTGCTCCGACACAATATCATTCAGGCAAGTGAGCAGATGGGTCGTCGTAGCCTCCTTTTCCCCTTAATGTTTTGGTACATTAAGCAACAACAACACAGTTGAGCAGATGTAAAATAGAAATGTAGAGTCCAGTGCATATGGAGAATACTGTTATGAGCTGTCCAGGTTTTTACAACAAAAACCCCCAAAAGCAAGGAATCCTCAGAGCTGCACATGTGGTTCTCCATTGGCAAGTGTATGTACTGTACAGTGATGGCACAGCTTCCCTGGACAGTAGGCCAGAGAAAAGAACTTTCCTCCCTGCTTGGGCACAGATTGTGGGTAGCAGTGGTTCAGTTCCCAGAACACACATTCAGCATGTAGTGCTATGGCTAGACACACACCTCTCCATGGAGATAGTAACCAGGCACATCTTCTCCCTTGGACGGTGCAGTCGATAATCTCACATGGAGTAACATCCAGTCAAAACATGTTAATGATCAGATATGGGCAATGTGGATGACAATGGGAGTCCAGACTGTCTCTGTTTGAAAACAACCTTATCCAGGAGTGGATGAATGCTACAAAACAGTGGCTTCCTCCATGGCATTCACCCATCTGTAACACAAGACACCGGTTGTCACAGGTCATTTTCATCTCATTAACCAAAGATTCTTTTGGGCTGTCTTTGTCATGCTGGGAGGGGCACGGGAAAACACAGGGTCTGAATGGCTTAATGACAAATGCACATCTGTGTA
>CM050211.1:36426149-36433649 GCA_027475355.1 Coilia nasus
AGAGTCAGAGAAGATGTCATCCAAGTCACACACAGTTAGACAGAGTGGTGAACAAGGCAGACAGAAAGACAAAAACACAGAGGCAGGCAGACATACAGGGAAACAAATCCAAACATATAGAAAGACAGACAGAAGGACAGAGAGATAGAAAGATAGATAGAAGCAGATAGACAGGAAAACAAAGCTAAACATAGAGAAACACAGACTGACAGAAAGACAGAGAGATAGAGCGATAGATAGAAGGACACAGACAGGAAAACAAAGCTAAACATGGAGACAGAAAGACTGAGACAGCTATAGGCAGACAGACTGGTAGACTAAGGCAGAAGGGCAGGCAGGCATGACCGGTTGGCCTCGTCCTCTCACCTTCCCGCAGGCGTTGCAGTGGTGCCTCCTGAGGGTGAGGCTGAAGTCGGAGGTGCAGTTCATGCACATCATCACCTGCGACACGGGCACCAGGATGGGGGCCGCCTCCCCCAGGGACATCCACAGCTTCTCCCGCGCCTGCAGGGCACACAGGGGTACACCTCAAATAAAGCCAAAAGAGTGGCGCAGTGGTTAGCGCACCCGACCATGAATGGGCATTTAACCATGGGGAACCAGGTTTGAATCCGGCCTGTGATCATTTCCTAACCCTACCCCATCTGTCTCTCCCACTTACCTCCTGTCACCATTATCACTGTTCTGTCTTAATAAAGGCATCAAAAGGCCAAAAAAATACAACAGATCCTCACACAAAGCTGTTACAATCTAGTGACATGAGACAAAGCCTATACACACTATATGTGGTCGCATGGAGAAATTACCTTGAGGTATGTCGAATTTTTGTGTTTGACTTTGCTGTGTATTTTTGCTCAAGTCTATCAACCTTTCTCTGATTTACAACTGTAGTGTCAGCCTGACTCACTGGGTGACCTGTGGTCTAGTTATTAGCCATTGAAAGTAGTAGGTGATAGTTTTTTAGGCCTTTTTAGGTGATAGAGTGAATATGGATGTTCAGTGATTATGTATGGAGTGCATGCTTGGTTTTGAACATCCTTGACACTATCTTGGAATACGCACAGTGAGTTTTTAAGTAGAGGTCAGAGGACTAACTTTATCTCTCCTTGTTGCGTAATGTAATTTTCCTCTGGGCTGAGCCTGAGCTGCCATCATCTCATTATACTGGGACAGGCCAAAAGAAGACACCTAGGCGGCTACTACTGCTGAGTCTAGCCAGATAGGCTTATAGAACTATTAGCATCTTGCTCTTTTTCACCATCATTTATTTTCTTTGTTAAGTTTGTTTGGTTTATCAGTTTGGAATAAAATTATATGGATGTCAAGTTTTTATTTCCTTATGTAATTCATTTCTAGTCAGGCCAAGCCAAAATACATGACACAATTTTATTGGTAAAAATATCTACTGTACTTTCCCCCAAAAAAATCAATAGGCATGTTTTCTGAGAAAATAATAAATAACTAAAAAAAATAAAATAAAAAATATATAAAAAGAAACTATTGGTACCATCTTAAAATCCATCTAAAACAGTTTATGTATGGCCATATGGAAAACAAATACACACATCTGTTAAGCCCATCAGCCATGCAGGCCATGTCCTCTGTGGTTTAGCTGTTTAGATCGGAAAGCCCAACAAATATGAAGAAAACGTTCACACCACACCACCAACACATGAAGGCACTTAGCTCGCTAGCAAGATTTTATCAGTCCCATCTGGGGCTGTAGTGTTTGCCAGATTGCTACATTACACTCTATAGGCAGCTACGTAGCTCGTGCGTAGTAGACCAAAAGTCCACAATGTAGTTTTGAACAACATCCATTTTCCTGCTGCGTTGATAAAGGTGAGAAGGTGGCGGTGTGCGTCTGGGGTTAGAGTGTGGCACTGGTGCATCATCACCACTTTCTCACCTCACTGGAGCTGCTGAAGGTGTTGAGGCCAGCAGCGTGGTCTGCTATCGCTCTGCTGAGAGTGTGAAACCAGTCCTCCCTCTCACCACAAGAGCTGAACAGAAACACAGACAGACAGAATGAAACAGAGATACATAAAAAGGTAAACAAATGACACTAAACAGCAAATCAGAAGACAAGAAACGTGTTAACGAAAATCCCGTCATAAGAACAGAGATTGAAATATTTTAAAATGGGAACACATTGACTATTTATGGTTTAGTTACTATGATTTGAAGGTAGCAGATAGAGAATTAATTCCTCAACAGAAGAATAATGAGTAACCACACCAGGCTGTAAAAGATGAGAACAAATACAATATAAATTTGTAAAAAAAAAAACCCAAGCATGCAACAGTTTTTTTACCCAGTGCTTTTAGGAATAACAATTTTTTGTCACCTGATGCTGCTGTTATGTTTTCTTGAGTATCATAGATTCAGTACAGTCCAATCTTTATTATTACTGTTTATACCTGAAACACAGGCAGGGGCAAATAAAGGAGAAGACCCTGGTGGTGTTAGAGCCACTCACCTGGCAGACAGGGTGATTGTCACATCTGACACCTCGATCCGAAGGGTGTTCAGCACATTCTCTATGACCGGTTTACTGATCTACAAGACAACACACTGTCAGCACACAGAGAACAGCCAACAGAGAAACAGATGAAGAGAGAGAGAGAGAGAAAGAGAGAGAGAGAGACAGACAGACAGACAGACAGACAGACAGACACAGACAGACAGAGAGAGAGAGAAACAGATGGAGAGAGATTCGTTATAGTGTGACAGCAGTCACCTTCATTCCACTGAGAGGAAGGGTATTCTTGAGCCTGTATTTGCCATCTTGCTGAGGATAGGTGTACAACATCACATCATTCATCTAGAGAAGAGAGAGAGGGAGGGGTTAGGCACACATCTCTGTTCATTACGGACATATATTATATTATATTATATTGTATTGTATTGTATTGTATTATATTATATTATATTATATTATATTATATTATATTATATTATATTATATTATACATTGACTTGTAAAAATAATATGCAATTTGTGATTAATAAATGGCACTCACTAAAACACTACACTTCACCTCCTATTGGGTATGACATACTGTAAAACCACTGCTATGATGAATGATTGCAAAACAGTGGGCTGTCTGGGTTAGGGTCATAGTTCAAATGTCTTTCCCTGTACAGTTGATAAAGACCTGTAGACTGAAAGTTACCCGAAGGTAATTGAAGAAGAAGATCTGTTGTTTGCCATTCACATAAAATGGGCACCAATTTTGCTTCATTAATTACAAAGTTTGTAAATAAAGTAATTAATGTTTGACAGGCATTATATATGATATGATATGATATGATATGATATGATATGATATGATATGATATTATATTATATTATATATACAAATGAGGTGTGATGTGCATGTGTTGAACAGTACCACAAGAGGGCAGTCATGTTTAAAAAAAAAACACAGTCACACACACAATGAAACCTGGGAATCCCCAGTCCATATGAAATATGCCTCATATACAAGTGAGGCTATTCTTGGAGAGCCAGAGAGTCAGTGCACAATAAGTAACCCAGTGGAGTTAAAAACAACAACAGCAGCTTCACGATAACAACCATTTGTTTGCATTTGCATATCCGGCAACAAGTGTTTGCGACCCTCAGAATGCATGTGACAGAAAAAAAGCACATTGTGTTTGTGCTGCTGGATTTAGTCAAACAAAAGCGGTGACATCATTGGACACACATTTGTCTGCATGCGCTGGACATCCGCGGTTCACAGAGGCAGCATCCAGGAATTCACATCCTGCGGAGGGAACAACGCCTCTGGGTGGGGGCAGTGGGAGCAGCAAAGAGGCAGATGCACGATCAACAACAACAACAACAACAACAACAGCAGCAGCAGCAGCAGCATGGACAAAACCAGCAGCGTGGACAAGCATGCATGATCAGCCCAACATGACTCTGACCTTCCCCTTGGCCCATCCATTGCCCTCTCAGCACCAGCGGACAGCACATCTATCTGCCCTCTTGCCCCACCTCGTGTCCTGTCCTGCCTGACTAAATCTCTCTTTCTTTTTCTCCTCTACCTCTAACTCTCCCTCCTATCCCTCCATTTCTCTCTGTCCTGTTCTGCCTGCTCTCTGCCTCCTGAACCAAAACACAAATCTCTCTCTCTCTTTCTCTCTTTGACATCTCTTCCTCATGCTGCCGTCTGTCTACCAAGCCAAAATATAGTCCCTCTCTTTCACACTCAATTTCTCTTTTTCTCTCTCTCCTGTCCCTCCCTCTCTCTCTCCCTCTGTCTCATCTGTCCCTCTCTCTCTCTCTCTCTCTCTCTCCTCTCCCCCTCTCTCTTGTCCTGCCTGCTGTCTGCCTACTAAGCCAAAATATAGTCTCTCTCTGACACACCTAATTTCTCTATTTCTTTCTCTCTTCTCCATCTCTCTCTCTCTCCTCTCCCCCTCTATCTCTTGTCTTGCCTGCTGCTTGCATAGCCTGGCCTTTCTCTTTGAGCCTCTCTCTATTTCTCTCCTTCTCCTCTCTCTTTCTCCCTCGTTTCCTGACTGCAGCCTCCTACACCAAGACACAGTCTCTCTTTCTTAGTCCCTCTCTCTCTCTCTATCTCTCTATCTCTCTATTGCTCTCTGTTGCGTCTCTTTTCAGGTGGCTGCTGTCTAGCCCTCATTTTCAGCAGCACCTGGAGACATCACTCATCAAGCCGTAATCCTCTTTCTGCTTCAGACTGCTCCGTCTGACGCTATCTGTCAAGCAGCATCTTCGCTCAAATGCTTCACTTTAACCCAGTTACAGTGTGCTACTGTGCCTTCTCTCTTTCCATGCCTCTCCTCTCCACCTCTCCTTTTCTCTCTTTCTGATTTTCTCTCTCTCTCTTTCTCCCTCCCTCTCTCTCTCCATCTCTTTCTTTTCCCCCTCTTTCTGTCTCCATCTCTCACTCCATCTCTCACTGTTTCTCCCTCCCTCTTTCTGTCCCTCTCCTCCATCTCTCTCACTATCTGTGGGAAAGCAGAGATGACACTTAATGGGCGAAGGGCCCTCTGGCGTCACTGTGTGTGAGCGATGGCCTGAGATGGCTCCATGAGTATGTCTCTTGGCTGGCGTTAGTTATTGGGCTCGTAGATCCTACCTGCTCTCACCAGCTATATATATTCCAAAGCGGTGTGTGTGTGTGTGTGTGTGTGTGTGTGTGTGTGTGTGTGTGTGTGTGTGTGTGTGTGTGTGTGTGTGTGTGCGTGCGTGTGCGTGTGTGTGTGTGTGTGTGTATGCGTGTGGATGTGTGTGGATGTGTGTGTGTGTGTGTGTGTGTGTGTGTGTTTGTGTGTGTGACATCACCAGACGCTGGGCCAGAGCAAGACCCTGTCACATCACTCAGATCCACTTGCACTGGGACATCCGTCACAGCTATAAGAACACAGGCAGACCAAGCCCCAGAGAAAAAGGGATGTGCCAGACACTTAAAAAAGAAGAGAGATAAAGAAGAGAGATAACAACAGAGTACAGAAATAAAGAAAGAGATCAGAGGGATAACATGAAGAAGGGATAGAGACAGACACACAGACAGAGAGAGACAGAGATGAGAGATGGAGAGATAGCAAGAAAGAAAGAAGGAGAGAGGAAGAGGGAACAGGGAGAAGGGAAAGAAAAAGAAAGCAAGAGGGCAATTCTAAAGAAAGAGAGATATACAAGAGGACTGCTATGGCAGAAAGAGAGAGAGAGAGAGAGAGAGAGAGAGAGAGAGAGAGAGAGAGAGAGAGAAAGAGAGAGAGAGAGAGAGAGAGAGAGAGAAAGAGAAGTAAAGGCAGGGAAGATGGAGGAGAGTAACAAGCTGAGAAATCCACAAACTATCCCCTTCCCCCCACAGCCAAGAAAACACCCTCAACCTCCTTTGTCTCTCTGACAGAGCATATCAGAGCCAGCTAAGCCAAGCTTCCTGTGTGTGTGTGTGTGTGTGTGTGTGTGTGTGTGTGTGTGTGTGTGTGTGTGTGTGTGTGTGTGTGTGTGTGTGTGTGTGAGTGTGAGTGTGTGTGTGTGTGTGTGTGTGTGTGTGTGTGTGTGTGTGTGTGAGTGTGTGAGTGTGAGTGTGTGTGTGTGTGTGTGTGTGTGTGTGTGTAGGCATATATGTGCTCATGTATGCTCTGTATCCTGTGTCCGCTTGTGTAGGTGTAAGTGTGTTTGTATCTGCATGCATGTGTGTGTTTGTGTGTTTTGTAACTTATTTTATTTATTAGGGACTATGTACAATTTGAAACATAAATGTTGCTATTTGACCCATTGTACCAGAGTTAGCCTGAGGCTAACTTACATCTGCAGTTTATGTGTGTGTGTGTTTGTGTGTGTGTGTCTGTCTGTGTCTGTGTGTAGGTGTGTCTGTGTGTAGGTGTGTCTGTGTGTGTGTGTCATGATAGGCTGATAGTGTCAGTGGATGGCGTTTAAGGGTGTTTGTGAGAGGCAAGGCCTGTAGCAGCTCCCCACTCTCTCTCTCTCTCTCTCTCTCTCACACACACACACAAACACACACACACTAGACCGATAACAAAGCTGGCAGACAGCACCAGACACTATCCTAAAACACACACTGGGGCCGCTCAAAGATACACGCGCCTGACACCAGCAGGTTCCCACCCACAGAACAGACAGACACACACACACACACACACACACACACACACACACACACACACACACACACACACACACACACACACACACACACACACACCTGTGTCTCCTCACCTCAGGTTCTCATGCCCCGATCGCCCATGTTTTTTATTTGATTTGGCTTGCTGTGCCTACTAACCGTGTTGTCTTTTATTCGTAATAACAAAAAAGTGCCACTATTTGGTCGATGTCGTCATATCTAGTAGCGCGGGGCAATGAAAATACGACCCCATGTCAATATTTGCGACACATTACATAAGAGGGGGCTGCGGTTCCCAAGACCCAAAACTGGAGGAACACGATTTTAGCACTGCCAAAGTCATGAGGTCACTTTCCAGGAAGCACAAGGCCTGATAAAAAAATGCCCTCACCGTAGGAGGACCCGGCGATGAAAACTGACCCAAAACAGTCACATTGTAAATATTATCCACCTTTTTTAAGCCGATCGTGAACAAACACAACAACATGACTCTAAACACTGCAGTGTTTACACGCTGAGACGCTATTTTGTTTCTGCTGTGCTGTGCTGTGCTGTGCTGTGCTGTGCTGTGCTGTGCTGTGCTGTGCTGTGCTGCTCTGCTCTGCTCAGCACTGGGCCTGGCCTTCATAGCTCCTGTCAGAGCAGCCCCAGCACAGGAAGCCGGCATCCACTGACCCACACCAAACATCCTGTGAGGAAGCCGAGTCCTGAAAAACAAGCCCGCCGAGGAGGAGGCCCCCACGGGGTGGGGTCTGGCCCTGTGGCCTTGTCCCCCCTCCCCACCCCTTCTCCAGCACATACACACACACACACACACACATGCAGATACATACACAGACACATATATACACACACATGCACATACATGCAGATACAT
>CM050211.1:36446149-36523649 GCA_027475355.1 Coilia nasus
AGTGTGGCAACCAATCACTTCAGGGTTAGGGAACGAAAAAGAGTTTTTGGGGTAGCAGGCTCATAAATTCGCATAAACGACTGAAACAGTAGATGTCCCCTGCTCCCATTTTGGGGTGCACTGATATAACGAGCAGTAAACAACAAAGAAAGAAACAAACAAATAAACAAAAACAAAAGGCAGGTGGATCTCCTTTAACTGAGAAAAGAAAAGGTGAGCGGTATAGAATAATGTGTTGCCATAACAATACCCCACGGTGCAGCCCTGAGCATTAACACCATCCAGCTAGTTGACTTCATTACCAGAGCAGCGCACCGCACAGGAGGATGCCCTTAGATATAAGGTGACCTCCGCTGGCCAGATCAACAGCCATTGATTCATCTCCGCAGGGACCGGGAGGCCTGAGTGGATATGGGAAATCCATTGCTGCATCTCTATTGTTTTCTCCTTAAGAGAGAGACAGAGTCCCCGTGCGTCTGTGATGCTGCTCAGGAATGAATCAGGGGATCACTCACACCAACCTCCGCCTCCGCAATCATCATTGCAGTCATCAGGCCGGGCAAACAACAGCTCTTTTGAAAGAGCATACAGAACTCCACTCACAGACAACCACACACAGACTCAACTATCAAATAGTCGAACTTGTAAAGGGTTGCATAGCAACCTGTCCAGCTGCTTAACAAATAGTTGCAGCCAGTGGGGCCACTAAAGGGGGTAGATCAAGGCAATTGAGGGATCCCAGAGCCTCACAGGGGCTCACAGAGGACTACGATATTGCTGAGGTGGGGCCCACATTTATTTCCTTTCAGGGAGCCCACAATATCTACATGTAGCTGCGCTCCTGGTTGCAGCTATTATTGTATGTGTTCAGGTTCTATTACCAGAACTGGGTAGACTACTAGTGGAATAATATGAAAGAAGCACAAAATCTAACACATAAATGTATATATATAGTAGTACTTAACAATAACTACTCCCCATGAAGCATTCATTATGAATTTGAATATTTACATGAACAAGGTGTTTACAAGAGTTTACAAATGCTAATAATAATAATGCTAATAAATGCTCCATAAATGCACCCATGGATTAGGTGGAAGTGATGTCGAATACACCTGTGTGATATGGATTTGTCACTACTTTCAGGCGTTGATAAGAGTGCCCCGACTACGTTACAGGGTGGAAATTTGAGAGACTCACAAAAAGATGGTAAAGCTAACTGAATAAAGACACCTCCATGCTGCTCCTCACCTGGTACTCTGTGACGATGTGGGAGAAGGCGGGGTGCTGGGTGCAGGTCTCCTCCAGGCGAGCCATGCGGCGGTCGTAGTCGGAGATGTAGCCGGAGAACACGGTGAACTCGGCACGCCGCGTCAGGATGACATCCACCACCTGCTGGCTCTCCTCCCTGTGACACAGACGCAGATGGGTCAGAGCCGTGGGGCGAACACACACAGACCCAGCCATTCAGGACTACCAAATAACACTGACTCCTTGGCCCTAGCATGACAGGTCAAATGGTAAGCCATTGAAAGCAACACATGCAATGTTTGTCTGCAAATGGTAGCTACTCAATTCTAAGTTGCTACAAATAAAAGCATCTGTGTAATCTAATGGAAAATGGTTGTCACCACTCATGATACAACCAACTGTCTGTTGAACATGATGGTGTCAAGGTATTGTGTCATGGTATGACCACTTGCTAGACAATAAGTTGTATATACATGCTTATATAAGCAAAAGTTTGTCTTAGATTGGTGTTTGTCTATATGTAGTGAATACTTAGATTATGTGCCTAGGTATTGTATTTCTGCCAGGGGCAATTATTTGCTGAGAGAACATCTACTGAAGGAAATCCTTTATAGCCATTCTACATCTTAAAGATATACAGCATCTGATTGGATTTGTAAGATGGCTCTGTTGTGTACAAAGACACTGTAACACTTTGATAATCCTGTCAACATTAGGATGGTCACAGTCCATTAACTGTATATCTAATTTAATTAAGGTGATAAAAAACTGTCCCTGTGCATTTCAATCTGTCAGCACCATGTTTAAATTATCCTGGTGGAACCATATAAATGCAGTACGTGCTAAACAGCATTAAATGCACAGCATGTTTTTCTTCAAGCATATCTCATATCTCATCATATGTTTACAGCTATAACTCGCTACAAAATGTCACCGTATGAAATATGAGATGATAAAATGTGTATATGCGAGGAACCCCTTGAATGTCGGTAAACCAGCTATACCTGTGTACAGTATACACCCATCCACGCTTTACTGCCTAATGGTGTATTGATTGGAGGAATGTGTGTGTGCTATGACGGTCGGCCCTCACCACTGACGGATGCGTTTCTCCAGCTCGGCGAGGATGCTGCAGTGCAGCTGGTAGATGTCAGGGAGGGGGCCCAGAAGCTCCCCCAGCGCGTCCTCATCCAGAGCGGGCTCCCCGTCCTCCCCCACCACCGCCGCCACCGCTTCCCTGAAGTCCTGCGGAGACAACGTCAGACAGACAGACAGACCTCAGCTTTACCGCATCACATCACACCTCCCCTGACTCCCACTCCCTTCGTTAGAGTGTCAGATACAGTCTACTGTGGGGTAGATGACATTAAAAGACCAATGCATGTCCACATTCCGGCATAGCTCCCAAACGTTTATACCAGCGTACCAACATTTTTTGCTTGTTTATTTATTTATTTTTGCCTCAAAGACTCAAAAAGGTTCAAACCATTGTGGACACTCATTTCTCTTTTATCATATGCGTTTTATACTTTGCACACAGTAACTCTTACACTACTGCGCCAGACTACAACCTTCTCTTCCAGCCCTGTGCCACCTTAAGCTAGGGATATACTCGCCGCACGCAGAAGTGCGCTCGCAAAAGTGACGTCACAGCGCCGCGCGCCCATATATACTTTATTTGACACACACGGCAATCCTCTCCTCGTCAGAGGTGTCAAATGCCACAGTAGTTCGGGAACCTTGCGTGTCAGAGGAGTGAAACATGACTGAATTGCAGGTTTACATCATGATTTGGGAATTAAACTTAATAAATCTGAAAAGGTTTGAGTCAGTGTGTATATTTACAGTGTTTTCAGCTTTATAAGACCTTATGAGTGATGACAGGATTAGCTTAATAAACGAACTGCAGGTTTGCACCTAAGTTGGTTTGTGGATAAAACTGAACAAAATCCTAAGTTTTTAGTCAGTGTTTGTCTTTCTTGTGAGTTTCCAGTAATATTAGCTGATTTGTAGCAATGGAAAATACATGTTTAGGCTGGTAGTTACTAGGCTAAAGTTAGCTGAAACCAGACTAGCCATTGCCTATTGTTTTCAATGGGCCTGCCGTGTTACAAAAAATCGAAGGTGCAGACACGGCAAATATGCGCTTGAGAACGCCGCGCCAGATGTGCACTGACGTCATTTTGACGTCACTTTTGCGCGCGCACCAATGCGCACGGCGAGTATATCCAGGCCTTTAGAGTCACGTCGTTACCCCCCCCCCCCCCCACTACTCCCTGCATCAAAGTGCCATTTACAGACATAGTGTCCCAGCCACAGCACAACCCTCACTTCCCAAATACATTAGTGAAACATTGATTTAGCAGCACCTCTCTGCCCCCTTTGACGTCACACAGGCGTCCAGCCCAGATTCTATAGCTCAGTGTTTTAGGCTTACTGCACTGACCCCACTGCTCTGTACTGTGTCAGTTACTGTGAGTTACTGCCATCACCACCACCAACCTGTCCTGGCCTTTTTTTTCCTGTTGTCAGCCCTTAGCTTCAGTTCATCACCACACACCTCTCTCCACCGTTCCCTTTTCCATGGAGTTTGGGCCCTGCAGTCACTAAATCATTACCTACCCCTGCTGACCTCTCCCACTCACACAACACTGCTCATTCTTCTTCCCCACCCCCCACCACGCTCTAGAGGGCTAGCCCTCATTAGGGCAGCTCCGCTGGGTCTCACAGGAGGACACAGTAGCAGTGCCAGCTGTGTCAGATGGAGATGCTCAAATGCTGGCGTGCCCATGCTGGCACCAGATAACTGTCGCTCGCAGTAAGGGCAAAGTCTGCCATTTGTGAGGGTTGGTTGTGTTTGAGCTCAACAGACAATCAAATAAAACCATCTACCTTCTGTGTTCATGAAGCTCAATGTTGATTAGCTGGGATTGGTTTGTGGATCTGTCCGTGCCTCTGTGTTTGTATTCCATTTGTGTAGCAAAGAGTGTGTTATGTTCACATTAGATATGGGAACTACTTTTAGTTGTATCAGAGGATCTACTTTACATTAGGCGCATTGATCTTTTACCTACAGGTGAAACAGCGTAATAACACCTTTAGAATTATAGTGACATGCCAAGCAAAGACTGTGCGTTGTAATGTGTTTTCCAAGTACCCAGTAAAGGCAACGTTTACTTTACTTCGGTGTCCTGTGGATTATGTATGTTGTGAAAGTGACAAACACAACAGAATTGGCGACGAGATTAACAATATGGAGTTCGCGTGACGGGAACAGAAGCTTACTGGAAGTTTCAAATCGTCTGCAAGTTGCCGCCTCGACGACAGCTAAAAAAAGCTAACCCCCCTTCCCCCCGCTGCTGCCGCACGAGAGTGAATGACACTTCGGTACAGTGAGTAACTAAAACGGGAGGAAAGAGACTGAAATTAAAAACAAGCCATGGCTGCTGCAATCGGAAATATTGATGTTTTTGACAATAACGTGGAAGATTGGGACACTTATATAGAGAGACTGGAGCAATATTGTGTTGCTAATGCAATTGCAAATGACAGAAAAGTAGCAGTCCTGCTAAGTGTTATGGGCGCAAAGACGTACAATCTGCTACGGAGTTTGTGTGCACCGCAAAAGCCATCAACGAAATCGTTTAAGGACATAACCAAACTGCTTCAAGACCACTTTAATCCAAAGCCACTCATTATTGCGGAGAGATTTCGATTTCATAGCAGAAACCAGCAGAGAAATGAATCTATCTCCAACTACATAGCAGAGCTTAGGAAATTAGCGGAGCGCTGCGAGTTTGGCACGGGATTGTCTGATGCACTCCGAGACAGGCTTGTTTGCGGCATGCACAGGGAGGGCATACAGAAACGACTGCTTACTGAAAACGAACTGACGTTACAACGAGCTTTAGAAATCGCAATTGCAATGGAAACTGCCTCGAAAGATGCAATGGAATTACAAAAGAAAGTAACAACTGAAGTTCACAGTGTTAAATTCACAACCAAATCTGCAAAGGGAAATGCATGTTTTAGGTGTGGAAAAGGATCGCACGACCAGGAAGACTGCTGGTTCCGTGACAAAAATTGCTTGAAATGCAATCGAAAAGGGCACATACAGAGAATGTGTAAATCGAAAGGAAGTGAGGAAAACCCTAAATCAAAACGAAATGAGGGAAAACAGAGAAGCTGGAAAAGAGATAAAAAGGTTAATGAAATGAATGACACAGATGCTAGTGGGTCAAACTCAGATGATACAGACAATGGATTAAGCCACATAGAACTGCATTCAATGACTAAGAGTAGTAAGGACATGATATGGGTGACCCCAAAGATTAATGGAAAGAAATTAAAGATGGAGCTGGATACAGGGTCAGCACTCTCACTCATATCACTGAAAGATTACAAAGAAAAATTTGCAGATGTGAAACTGAAACAGACACCAATCTTACTGAAAACATACACTGGAGAAAAAGTGGCGCCAGTGGGAAAAATTAAAGTGAAGGTCAAATATGAAAATAAAAGGAAAACACTTGACTTGTACGTGCTGCAGCGTGGAGGTGTGCCATTATTTGGGCGTGATTGGCTGCAAATGATCCAGCTAAATTGGCAATCTATTAAGTCTATGCAGCTCAGTGAAAATGGAAACAGTAAAGCTACACAGGAAAAGCTGAACCTGTTACTCCAACGCGCAGCACCAGTGTTTGAAGAGGGCATAGGAACTCTCAAGCAGATGAAAGCACGTGTCACAGTGGATGAGAACGCCTCGCCCAAGTTCATGAAAGCTCGTCCTGTCCCCTATGCGCTACGCCCAAGATTGAGATTGAGTTACAAAGGCTAGAGGAACAAGGCATTCTGTCCAAAGTTGAATGGTCAGACTGGGCAACACCAGTTGTACCAGTTGTGAAGAAAAATGGTGCCATAAGGCTATGTGGTGACTTCAAGGTAACGATCAACCCAGTTCTTCACGCAGATCAATACCCATTGCCCCGCATAGAAGACATTTTTGCTTCACTAGCCAGAGGGCAACATTTTTCAAAGATTGATTTGGCCCAGGCTTATTTACAAATGGAAATGGATGATGAGTCGAAAAAGTACCTCACCATTAATACCCACAAAGGCCTTTTTCAATATAATAGGCTAGTGTTCGGTATTGCATCCGCCCCTGCAGTATGGCAGCGTGCTATTGACCAGGTGCTACAGGGCATCCCAGGCACGCAGTGCTACTTAGATGACATCATAGTCACAGGGCAAGATGACAGCTCTCATTTGGCGAATTTGGAATTGGTCCTGAGTAGGCTAGCTGAATGTGGACTTAGAGCCAATAAGGACAAATCTGAGTTCTTTAAGGACTCCATTGAGTATTGTGGACACAGAATCGACCGAGATGGCCTCCACAAGTCTCAGGACAAAATTGATGCCGTCCTGAAAGCGCCAAAGCCCACAAACGTCTCACAGCTTCGCTCATTCTTAGGATTAGTGAATTACTATCACAAATTCCTGCCAAATCTTGCAACAGTGCTTCACCCCTTGAACAGCCTCCTGCAAACAAAGGTGACATGGAAGTGGTCAAAAAGTTGTGACAGCGCGTTCAAGAGTGCAAAGGAACTCATCACATCAGACAGAGTACTAACTCACTATAACCCGGACTTGCCCCTTCGGTTGGCTTGTGATGCCTCACCATATGGCATTGGTGCCGTTCTTTCACACAAAATGCCAGACGGCTCTGAACGTCCCATTGCCTTTGCATCTCGCTCCTTATGTGCTGCTGAAAAGAACTACGCACAAATTGACAGGGAAGGGCTTAGCCTGGTGTGGGGTGTGAAGAAATTTAACCAGTACTTATACGGCAAGCGCTTCACATTAATTACAGACCACCAACCCCTAGTGTCAATTTTCAACCCGAGGAAGTCGATTCCAGCTATGTCTGCAGCGCGCTTACAAAGGTGGGCATTGTTCTTAGGTGGACATGACTACGTGATTGAATACAAAGGCACGAACCAGCATGGAAATGCTGATGGACTGTCACGTTTGCCTTACCAGCCTGAGGACAATTCGTCTGCAGACCCAGCTGAAATGTTCCATTTAGCCCATGTCGACAACCTACCTGTTACAAATGCACAGATCAAACAGGAAACCAGCCGGGATCCTACCATGGCGAAGGTCTTTGAGCTAACGGTGAAGGGGTGGCCTGCCAAAAATACAGTGGGCTTACCTGAGTACTTCAGTCGACGTGAGCAGCTATCCGTGTGTCATGGGTGCATCCTGTGGGGGACCAGAATTGTAGTGCCGCCCAAGCTGCGCTCCAACGTCCTGGAAGCACTCCATGAGGGACACATGGGGGTTGTAAAAATGAAGAGCCTCGCGAGGAGCTACATATGGTGGCCAGGCATTGATCAGCAGATAGAGGATATGGCCAAGTCGTGTTCTGGTTGTCAGCAGACACAAAAGCTGCCTACACCTGCTCCTGTCCACAGCTGGGAGTGGGCCACTGCACCTTGGCAAAGGATCCATGTAGACTACGCTGGGCCTTTCCTCGATCGTATGTTCCTTGTTGTGGTCGACGCCTATTCAAAGTGGCCAGAGGTCTCCACTGTGAAAAATGCCACAACCACAAAGACCGTTGAAGTGCTCCGCACACTGTTTGCCAGAACAGGATTGCCTGAACGACTTGTCAGTGACAATGGGAGTCAATTCACCTCTGAAGAGTTTCAATCATTCATCCGGAGAAATGGTATCAAGCACACCACAGCTGTACCATACCATCCTGCTACGAATGGTCTGGCCGAGCGTTTTGTTCAGTCATTTAAAAACTCAATGAAAACAATGTCAAACTCCAACATGTCTCTGCAAGAAAAGATGGCAAAGTTCCTGCATGCCTACAGAAATGCTGACCATGCTACAACAGGCCAAGCTCCAGCTGTATTGTTCATGGGAAGACGACTGAGGTCACGTCTTGATCTGCTAAAGCCTGACCTGCGCAGAGATGTCATGCAAAAACAGTCTAGCAGAGCAAAGAGTGGTCATGTGAGAACCTTTGTGATAGGACAACAAGTTCTAGTCAGAGACTATCGTCAGTCAAAGCAAAAATGGCAGCATGGTGAAATCCTGTCCAAGACAGGACCCTTGACCTATACAGTAAAGATAGGGCACCACGTGTGGCGCAGACACATTGACCAACTGCTAGATGCAACTACCCGCAATGCAACCAACACTGAGGATGACGCTCCTGCCTCTGAGGATTCCGAGGAACTCATGTGTACAGCCTCAGAGCCCCCACCTCAAGTTGAAGATGGAAATGCTACACCTGATAATCCAGACCCTGAGGTCCCTGCACAGAGCTCTGATACTCAAGAGAGACGCTACCCTGAAAGAGCTCATCGTCCTCCTGATAGACTGTCCATATAGTTTAAAAAAAAAAAAAAAAAAAAGGGATACATTGTCTTGTGATGTATGATATGTTTTGGATGTTAAGAGTTAAATTTAACACTAAGGTTGAAGTTAGAGTGTTAAGTGTTATGTTAGTGTTATGTGATAACCTTTAGTTATATTACCTGTAGGTATAAGGTATTGAATTTGTTTATTTAGTACATCAGAGTGACATCAATGCTGAAAGGGAGGAAATGTTATGTTCACATTAGATATGGGAACTACTTTTAGTTGTATCAGAGGATCTACTTTACATTAGGCGCATTGATCTTTTACCTACAGGTGAAACAGCGTAATAACACCTTTAGAATTATAGTGACATGCCAAGCAAAGACTGTGCGTTGTAATGTGTTTTCCAAGTACCCAGTAAAGGCAACGTTTACTTTACTTCGGTGTCCTGTGGATTATGTATGTTGTGAAAGTGACAAACACAACAGAGTGTGAACAAGGACTGGGTGTTTAAACACGCCAAAGCCTGGGTGGACAGCTACAGGGCCACAAGGAGCAGTTTTCCTGAATTTGACAAAAGATGTTTGGGTTTATAGCCCCAAACCGAACCTTAATCTGTCAGGTTAGGAAGAGTGAGTCACTGAGACCAAGATGTTAGAAAGCTTTAGGAATTATAGGTTACGTGAAACATAAAAGACTGCAGACAGTGAGGCATATAAACGTATACTTTAGTATCACAGAAGTCTTTGATTGATTGCTAGTTTGTATGATGCCTTTGGCTGAGCAGTTTATTCACTCACATCTTCACACGTAAAGAGTTAAAAAGATTTTGTTTGTGTCCAATGTTTCGGGAAGGTAGATAGAAGATAACAGAGCTCAACTTTATGAATTAGTCTGTAGAGCAAAAAAGAGGCTTCAGACATCTCTGTGGACGAAGTTTGGTGAAAACACCATAAATAACCCAAAGCCTTGATGTGTTTGAAAGGACAATGTGTTTGAACCTGATCAATTTCACGTCTCACAGCTGGCTGACATAAAAACGTACCCTGACATACACACTGCGAGATAATCCTGTGACAGCCCACCTCGGGATCTAGCATTAATCAATCGCCATCGATTTCGACAGAGTCACAATTTGTCACTGCTTCTGTGAATCAGCCCAGCTACTTTATGGGCCTGGTTTTAGCTCCCATGGGGTCAAGATGGCCGGCGTCCGCCGTCTCTCCTTTAAAGCTGAGAGACACATAAAGGAGGATCTGTGTAGAAACCGTGGCCTAGATGGCCAACAACATATTTCGCCCCCACCCCTGTGAGGATAATTCTAATCATATCAATCTCATCAGTCAGTCTTTAAGTCTCAGCAGAGGAGTAAAAGTACACTGTAGCAGCTGTACTGGGAGCCATTTATGGGCTAAGCTGCGGAGACATATAAAGGCCAAAGTAGCCGGCAGGGTTGGTCTAACAAAATATAATATACAATAAAAAAAACAATGCGCTTTTATTCTGCTGAAGCAGACTTTTTATTTTGAGGAAAAGTGATTTTTAGATATTTCAGACGATATTTGATAATATCTAAATGATATTTAAGTATTTGTGAAAATCAGTGTTCCTGTTTCTGTTTACATGCTGGGTCTTACAGTAATAAAAAGTCATTTCTAAGGAAGGGGGGTGGGAGGAAAGAAAATGGCCAGAGGACTGCATGTACAGACCTGTTTTTTTTTTTTGCGAGATCCTGCTGGACAACAACAAAAAGCATAACTTCACTTCCCATTTGGGGACAGGGTCTGGAAATTCTTTGTATTTTTGTTATTCCGTATCAAACAATGGAACAATAGGCTGTGTGTTTTCTCCTGAACGGCTCTGCCGGTGGTCTGCTTTCCTCACCGCGCACGCAATGAGACAGAGGGAGAGAGAGAGTAAGAGAAAGAGAGACAGAGGGAGAGAAAGAAAGAGAGAGAAAGAGAGAGTGAGAAAGAGAGAGACAGACAGAGAGATAGAGAGAATGAGAGAAGGGAGAAAGTGTATGTGTGTTTGTGTACATGTGTGTGTGTGTGAGAGAGAGACAGAGATACTTCAGTTGAAATTTGAATAAAATGAAGAATTGAATTGAGAGAGAGAGAGAGAGAGAGAGAGAGAGAGAGAGAAAGAGGTCTCAGGGTGAGGGAAAATCCATACACATAGATAGAGGCAGAAACAAACTGACAGACTCAGAGAGAAACAGAGGGAGGGACAGAGAGAGAGAGAGAGAGAGACAGACAGACAAATAGACAGACAGAGTCAGACAGAGAGTGAGAAAGAGTGAGAGTTCAGCACAGGAATGCTGAGAAGGCAATCAATTCTGCTGTGGGGCGTTCCTGCTATTATCAGATAATAGGCCGCTCCTTGCAGGGGTGGGTGCTGCTCTTACAGCACCCTGTAGCCCTGAGAGAGATTATAGCAACACGTGTTGGTCCACCCTGATTACTAGCAGCGGGAGAGCAGCCCCTGACAGCCACGCACGACACTCAAGCTAAGGGGAGGGTAGATCACTGACTTAGTGGCATCATCACGAGGCAATAATCAGGGCCGCATCGCCCATACGAACACAGGCTGTGATTAATGGCATCCATTTTTATAACACACTACTTCTAATTGAGCACTACCATATAAATATGTATACCATATTAATATTAGAAAAAGCGACAAATTTGGTGTTGCAGCGCAGAAAAAAAAACTATGTTGCAATTTGACATGCCCATGCATTCTGCAAATGACTCATTACTACAGCAATTCGCATGCTGTCTTTTGGTTATGCTGCGTCGTATGGTCCACTGGTAAGTTTTATAGATTGGACTGTGAACAGCTGTGGCTGCATAGCATAATAAAGTCTCGCTACAAGTTGCGTCTTGTATAACATTAGCATGATTTAGTGTTGGAACGCGCAGAAATTCCATAGACCACAGCGCCTTTATATTCAAATGAGCCAATTACGCCACGGTGTACAAACTAAGAGTCGTCAAAGGCCACGTATCTTGCTGAAGGGTATTCCCCTCCTTGCAAAATTATGGCATAATTTCCCTACCACTTCGCACCGCTCAAATTATTGTGCAAATTCTGTGATTCGGGAACGAGGTCACATGTATGAAAGACATCCTCGGTGAAGGTGACTTTCTGGCAGTTCAGAAGAGGCACGACTCCTCCCGTGTGCGTCCATCACACAGAAGATCAGTCACTCACCTAGGACAGACACCTCCACCCCCATCCCACCCCCCACCCCCACCTCACCGCTTCCCTACCCCCCACACACCCACTGGGGCTCTCAGCTAGAAACATGTTTTGACAGTTTGGAACAAAGAGCTAATGAAAATAAATGAAAAAGCCATGCTATGTTGACATTTCTTAAGTATTAATGCTAGCCGAAAACATACAGCCCCATAGCAAACACATATGACACACAGCGCTGTGGGGACCTATAGTAAGTGTGTGTATCTTCACATATTGTTATTTCAGGGATACTTCTCATGTATAGTGTATATCCCACCCGAGGGCTCTTTTAATACTTCAAACACAACTGAAGTTCAATGAGTACACTGGAAATGCAGAATGTTAACACAATAAGACCCTCCATATATAGATAGTGGTACTGTACATGATATACTGGTGCAAGATACAGTATACTGTATCAATAACAAACTATTCAGAGGAGCCATTCGTAAAACAATGTCCTTGCACTCTATCATCCACTTGTTAGAGTAAGGGGGAAAGTCAGATGTTGCTTGAGTAAATAACATGGCAGCTGCACGGGCGGAGCGTCAGGGGGGGCTGGGAGGGCCGAACCGCTCCCGGCCCGGGCCCGTGGAGGGCCCGGAGAAAAGCCCGACATACCGCTGTCCTTCGACATTACATTGTCGCTCCCATTGCAATTTGCACCCATTGCAATGTGGCGCAAATAGTCGAGCGCGCGAGCCTACACAATAATGAGTAGCAATGAATGTTGCCGTAGCTCAGTGGTTGTGTTAGGGCTACCTTGACACAGTCAGGGTGAGTTATGCCTCATAGTTGCTAGAAACTGAACTCAAGATTCAGTCAAAATTTAACAGCTGTAAAATATAGAATAACATGTTTTGTATAACTGTATATTTATGTTATTTAATTTGAAGCAACCAGAGCCAGAAAAGCTAAGCGTCACTTTGATGAACTGTCTGTAGACAGTCGCCTCGCAGACGCAGAGAGCAACTTTCGCGTGCACGTGTTTAATGCATGTCTTGATATTATCATCCAGCAATTGTCCCGAAGGTTCTCCAGCTTAAATGAAACTGTGAATATGTTTGAGGTAATTCACCCCAAAACGCTGCAGCAAGCAGGAGATGCGGAGTTGGAGCAAGCTGCCCGGCGGCTTAGTGAGCACTACAGCCGGGACATCGACCCTAGTTTCCCTGGCCAGCTGCTTTGTTTTACAACTTCTTTCAAGGACCAGATACCAAAGCAAAATACTGTTGCGGATCTGGCAAAAATGCGCCTTGTCGACCACCCAGCAGTAATTTCTGCATTCAGCGAAATTTGCAGCGCCCTCCTTTTATTTCTGACTGTTCCTGTCACCGTTGCAACCTCTGAGTGCTTATTCTCCAAATTAAAGCTATTTAAAAACAACTTGAGGAGCGCAATGGGACAGGAGAGACTGAGTGGACTTGCCGTGTTGTCCATAGAGAATAAGAGGGCAAATAAACTGGACATACAGAGCATCGTGGACTAGTTCGCGGAGCGCAAGGCTCGTCGTATGCCCTTCAAATAGCCTAATGCGCGCAGTAGGCTATTGATGTTTTATTAGCCATGTAAAGTATGTCGCCTAATGTTTTTTTTGTTTCTGAGATACATGTTCGTTTGAAGGACTTAATGTACAAAATAACATAGTTGCACCCCTCCCTTCATTTCTGACTCTTCCTTTCACCGTTGCAAACTCTGAGCGCTCATTCGTATGCCCTTCAAATAATGTGCGCAATAAAGGCTACTGATGTTTATTATGAGCCATGTACAGTATTCTAATGTTTTTTTTTTTGTTTCTGAGTTACATTCGTTTGAAGGACTTTATATACTAAATAACATAGTTGCACCCGGTAGTGTTGAAATTGGTAAAGACCGCAGTTGCGAAACCGCAGTTTGTAGCCTAAAATTATGTTATGATAAGCTTTAATAAAGGGCCCGGTCATTTGCCCCGCCCCCGGCCCGGCGCTGACTTGTTCCGCCACTGGGCAGCTGGTAACCTATGGCTGACCTCTGAGACTGAGGTACATCTACATCATAGAGCTGGCCTACTGACGTACTTCCCTTCCCCTTACTAGCAGACGCACTGAAAGGATGCCCAGTGTGAACGAACATTCACTCTATGACACACACCTGCTGCAAGACGATGCAGGCGAGGAAGTCTAAGTCACTGTAACAACACTGATAAACCTGTGTTTAGACTTAAGGCACTGGCGACAGGGCTGGAGAACTACTGTCTAACAAATCTCTAGTTTCTGAATGAAAGCCAAAAAATCCTCTTTTGTACCAGACTGTATCAGTAGACATCTAACTATGAGCATCTCTTCCGCACATTCAAGAAATTCAGGCTGGTATTATAAATCTGGTCATGTGACAGTGGCTAACAGTGAAATTTAACATTGGCATGTCACAAACCTATTGAGTCATAATTTATTTTATTTTAATTCAATATGACGGAGCACAAAAGTAAAACGCCAGCATGTTATACTAGGCCAAAAGCTGCTTGGTTTGAATGTCTTACCTCCTCAATGTGCTTCAGAGCTTTCACATGCCTGTGTAGAAATAAGACATAGAATTAATTAATTAATTAAAATTAATAACATTACATTACATAACAACATAATAACTTTAAATGAGCCCACATAAAGTTCATATAAAGCTTAACAGAACAGTGGCTGAGAATGAGGCCAAGTATTCTTCTTTAAAAATCCTCAAAAACCTATCGCATTTCATTCGCAACAACCACTTGCCCTTCACGTTTGGTATCTGAATAGTTTACAGGCAAGAAATTGATTCTTTTCAGATTTTAAACAACTAAGTATGAAAATACTGCTCAGTGAAGCACCTCCAGAATCCAATATCTTGTGTGCAACGTTGGTGTAATTGGCTGTCAGTTTTGGTGTTGGGGTGGGTGCTATAGTGTGAATTAGCATAGACAGTGATGAAGGCAAGGCAGTGATGTGCCGGCGAGAGAGGCTGGGTCCTGAATACGTTAAAGCAGACACTTACTCCCTCTCTGAGTCCAGCAGCTCCTTGGCCACGTAGAAGGCTCGGGATCGCCCATCAATCTGAGTGACAGGCAGCGGAGCAGCGGGAGGGGAAAGGAACAGACAACACATTTAAAACAGTTTCAGCTTCAGCAACACGGCCTGTGTCATACGCCAAACAGTCACGGCAATCCAGGAGATGTCTTCTGTGTTTCTTCTCTCTTTCTTCCCTCTCTCTCTCTCGCTCTCTCTCTCACACACACGTTCTTTCTCACTCATGCTCTCTCATGATCTCTCTCTCTTCCTCACTGCCTATTTCAGCCTATGCTGTCAAAACAAGACTGATCATTTCATTAAAGCAGAACATCAACGTGAAAGCTTTTTGCAAATACACAGTTTAAAATTCAGATGAATTATGTATGAGTGGTCCTGGGGTTTTTCATAGGCGACAACAAAGTGGCCATTGATTTGCACGCTAATCACTAGCCTCAGCACTGGCAGGATGTATATATTTGGTGGATTGCAGCCATTTGTTTGGGTCCCTTGGACATTGCTGTTTCCCCATTTCCATTTCCTGAACTTTTTGAAATGGATCATAAATGGCACATTGGGGTTCAGAGTTTCAGGTAATGTGGCTCTGTTAAAATGGAAATGCAATCACAGGACCAGGAAGAACTTTTTGTTTTCTTTCTCTTCAGCAAAGACAAAAAAGAAAGACACAATAAAAAGAGACAGATAAATCAGACAGAAAAAAGAGGGAAAAGAGCAACATAAAGAGAGGATGAGTAATAAAATGAGAAAATGGAAGTGAAGGAGGCAAAAATAGAGGAGAATGTAGAAGTGTAAGACGGAGTGAGAGATGATCAGAAAAAAAGGAGAATGAAACAAGCATATTGTTGCTGACTCAATGATGTTGTGGGGCCCTTCTCAGTGTTGATATGACTTTATTTAGATTAGCAAATAAAATCACATCCAGACTGAGAAGGACCCCACAACATAATCTAGTCAGCAACACTTCTTCAGTTCTTTTAATAACCATTCATACGTTTTGTTGAAGAAATTCACAGTGCTGGATGGTGTCTGTTGATGAAAGAGTATGAAAGGCAAATGTCTATAAAAGTCTGTTTGTGCTAACCTGTCTGTCATAACCATGGTCTCCACAGCCATCTTCCTCCTCTGAGGTACGCCCATGGTCTTCCTCAGCAGAGAGGCTGGTGGATGCTGGTAACACAGGAAATGGTTCCGTGTAGGCGCTATTCAAGAGAGAGGTGGACACAGAGATGGTGATCAGGAATGGCTTAGCTGATCTCTTCACCAGGTAAATGTATGCATTCACCCGAACTACTCTAAGGTGGTGCAACATTACGTGCACACAAAATTACACGATGATTTACAACACAACAAACAAAACACCGCACAGCACAACACAGCACAAAACAACACAACACAACACAACACAACACAACACAAAACACACAATATATTGGACCACAGCACAAGACCATGCAAAGCCACAAAACAACACAGAAATGCAGTGTAAAATGCAGGATGACAGGGCATAACATATCTCAACACTACATGTCGCATCCAACCACAACACAACATATGCAAGCTGACCTGAACTTATCTTAACTCACATAAGTGCCGCTTTAGCACAAAAAAGCCTATATTGCCTGAAACAGAGAATAAGAGAAATCATTCAGTATTAGATTACATTACACTGTTGCTGCCTGACACACTCATACAGACTCCACATCTAACAGACAGAGATGTGCTTCAGCGGGAACTCTCCCAGATTGCCCTTACTGTAAGTGTGCCCCCATCTGCCCCCCCATCCACTCACCCACCGATGTGCCTACAGCAGTGGCACGCGTGGCTGGGGCCAGATTGCAGGGGCATTAAGAGTGGGGATGAGAGGGTTTGCCTCTTACGTCCTGCGGTGACATCTTCCAGTACCACTGGAGGAGGGTGTGCCCCGCAGGACAAAGAGCTAAGTGACTGTGTGGGCAGACACACACACACACACAAGCATACACACACACGCATGCACACACTCACACACACACAACAATGTATACTCTTTCTCTCTCTAATGCACATACATACTCTATGAAACTCTATAATTGTTGGGGAAGGTGAGGTGAGCTTGTTTTTCTGGAATTTCTAGAGAATTACAGCAAACACTGGATTCCACAATCTAAAACTTCACAGCTGGGCTCCACAATCAATATGAGCAATGTTATCGGTTTACAATTACACAGACCCAGAGCCGCCTGCAGCTAGAGGAAGTCAGATGGTGCTTGTTTCCATCCAGTAAAAGACAACTACGGGCAGAGCGAGGCACACTGGATAATAGGCTATTTTAATGCATTCAAGAGAATTATTAGCAATATGGCCTGCAATACACATATGTAACTGGGCAGTTTAAACCATGTTTAAGGTGTCAAACAGTGCAGTGTAAAGCAATAAATGACCCTGGAAAAACATCCTTATACACAGATTGCTGAATGTACATGTCTGCTTTGTATGGTACTTCTGTCAAGAAGGGGGTTCGACATGTCTTAGAAGATTCTCATTCTTCCAGGTCATGGCAGTCAAAAGAGCTACGTTGTATACAACTGGACTTCTTTTTGGACTTCTTTTGGACTTCTTGGACTTCTTTTGTGGTAAAAAGCAGTTCAACTTTCTGCGATGAGATCTCAGGGCAGAATGGTATGTAGCAGATAGATAATGACGTAGCCCCCCTCCTCTGTTAAGGGGGGTCAAAACAAGAAAGGTGGGGGGCGACATATGTTCGTTTTCCTTTTGGCCAACACTGTTCACATGACTTTGTCAGCGCAGTCAGACTGGGTTCCTTTGGCTTGAAGGCTTTGCAGTTGAGCCTCTAGGTCTTTCTGCTGTCACAGACATATACTGTACTGACAATGTTATCATTGTGACAATATACATTATCTTTAGACAGTAGTTGGACACAGCTACAGATGTTAGTGCCATACAGAATTTAGTTTCATTTCACATGCTTCTCTATTTCCTGGTTGTCATGGTAACTGTGCCATAGGCACATCTTTTGAGACCCCTAAAAACCAAGAGTAGGTTGATTATGCGTAAAGGACAACACCCCAACAGCTATTCGTGTGTTTTGTTTCCTGACTAGAAAGCAGCAACTTTCTCTATTACACTTCATAAACATCCAGCGCGATCAGCTCAGCATTCATGAACTTTAAATTTGAGTGCAACCAATATGCTCCAATAATCCCATCACGTACAGTATCAAAAACCCCAAGTACTGCCTCACAGGTCAGGAAGCAGGCGCTAGACCATATGAGTGCATACATCCTGCTCTGACATTTCTCTTGCCTTTATGGCCAGTTCAGAGACCCATAGCGCGATAGTGGCTTTCTACTCTAGGTTGGCTGGATGTCTTAATGTGATGATAATGTGGGGACAAAGTGCAGCACAGCTAAGGGACAAAGACAGAGCCAAATCAATAAATATTAAATATGTCTATAAAGAAAATGCAATGCTTTGCATCAGCCGGGGTTACATAAATTAAATCGATGAAAAACGTAAATCTAACGCTGTTCTGCTATGTATGTGCAATAAATGGCATTTATTATTTATCGTGCTGAGTTATTACCTGAAAAACCAGGCAACCCTCAAAGGCCAAATCAGTTGCTGCTGAAGACATTTTTTTTCCCTATAGTGATTTCCATAAAGCTGAACTTCCCGCTGGTTTTCCTGCTGGATAATTCCTCGATAGAGCTACACATACGCCCTGCATTTCAATTAGCACTAAACTCTCTCATCCTACATAATTTCTCCATCAGCCAAAGTTGGCAATCGGAACAATACTCGGGCTCCTTTAATATTATCATTAAGGCGAGGCAATTACAGGGGAAATCACTGTTCCCGTGACCACTGTGTCTCACGTTTACAACCCCCCGGTGCCAAATTTACGGGGGGAAATTACTATGTGTGCACAATGGCTGTCTATAGCACGCATATAGGTTTTTCACACCTTGATGGCTTGGAGAAATTCGAGTTATGAAAATCAATTGTTTCAAAAGCGCGTTGTAAAGACGTATACATGGGGAGCGGCTGAAGTTCCTCCTCATCCTGGCAACAGCACTATTACTGGCAATAACCACAGCTGAAATGACTTCATTAACTGACTCAATTTGACGTCCTAAAAGGATATAAGAAATCAGACGGCATAAAGATAGAGAAAAGATTTGTTGGCTTATAGTTCAATGCATTTGCGTTTGAAGGGCTGCGCGTAACAGAATGGCAACTATAGCACAAGCGTGTGTTATATGGGCCGAGCAGTTATTTGACCTTACTTATCACCCATTGTACACCGTGTTCAGTAAACCAGACTGGCTCTGGACAGGAAAGCATGGCAGACAGTATAAAACCTAGTCCTAATCGCACAATCAGAAAGAAAGGAAGGAAATTAGTAAACTCTCAAAAGGGATCAAGCAGTTAAACTTCAAATGATAATAATAATACATTTTATTTGTTACATGGCACCTTCCAAAACACAGAAGGTCACCTATGAATAAATGATAAGATATTTATTATCCATTATGCTGTTAAAAAAGTTTTAGAGACACCCTAAGCCCCCCAGAAATAAACACATACTCCAACTGATGACTGAGGAAATGATGACTGATAAGATGGTGGAGCACAAGCTGACAAATAATGACACACACGCTAAGACAACAAAAAGCCTCACAAATCTGGGAGCGCTGAAAACAACAACATTCTCTGGTGTTTGGTCTTCTTCCTAACAATGCCACACCTCGCCTTGTTGTTCTGGTCACAGGGGAGTCTGGGAACTTCAAGTCAGGCCCGTCTCCACCCCAGCCAGAGTGACCCTATCCCCCTCACCAACCTCACACCCACCCCCCACCCTTGTCCCGCATTTCCTGTAAACAGCAAGGTGGAAGCTGAGAGGCAGGACACTTCCTCCCCCGGGATGACCCGGCAATGACCTCAGCGTGCCTGCCATCGGGCCCACCCTAGGCCCTGGCTGCAGCATGCCGGGGGGCCCACACCCATGAAACACAGTGTACCGGAGATTAGCCCAGCAACGTCCAAAAACCTCTAAAGCAGCAGCACAAAGCGAGCGAGCGAGAAGCACCTGAAGCTTCACCAGCCCTGCTGCCGCCGCTGAGCAGGAATCCAACTGAGTCATCAGTTTCAGCACAGCCCAGAACCAGGTGCTGCAGCAGACAGACACTCATCAAACTATCCCCTTCAGCTCTTCAGCACAGATGGTAACTGGGGTGGAACGATCGTATTAACAAAGAACAATCCAAGTATTTCACTTCTACTCTATGACCCTGAATTCCATATGTAGTCCCATATGTAAAATGTTTTAACACATCTGTGTAGGATGGAAGGACACATTTTCCTTCTCAGGCCTTTAGTACTTAAGAGTGTCACACTGGTCCTGTGTCACCTTTACGCCCTGAGCCAAAGTCACAGATTCAGTGGGCCGCAATAACACGTAGTAACAATAAAACCTAATAGAAGGTATAACTATCAAGCAATGAGCCATTACGCTGGGGGCTAATGGACAGTCTCTGAGCCAAACTGAAACAAATGTTTCATTCAGTCCCTCAGCATTGTTGATGCTAGTGGCTAAATGAACTGTCTTTGTGAAAAATTAATGGACTTTGGACTGCAAGAGCAGCCAGAGCACAAATAAGCCAATAGTCATCCAACAAACCATTAAACGCATAGATCTCTATTTGTGTTTGGATCGAGGGCCAAGCTGACTTTACACATGAAACAGCTTTCATTGCCAAACTATTTATTTTAGCTTTTCAATGCAGTCATTTATAAGCAACAAAAAGACAAATGCAGCCCTCTAATGGATATTGACTATTGTTTCCACACATTAATTAGTAAAATAACTGATGACCTATTAATTCTTCCCTTGTCTGTGGTTTACAGAGTGTGATGAAACTTGGAGCCTCTGCAGTAAAGGATGGAGAAACACACACACACATACACACAAACACACACATGCATGCACACACACAAACAAACAAACACACACACACTCTCTCACACACATTCACACATAAACTCACCCCCCCACCAAAAACACACAGACACAAAATGACACATGCACACTCACACATTCACACACACACACACACACACACACACACACACACACACACACACACACACACACACACACACACACACACACACACACACACACATTCAGACACCCCCCCATCCACACACACACACACACACATTCACACACACACACACACACACACACACCATCACAGAAACTAATCTTCTGAGCACAAACAGATTTATGACACATTTTGGCTAATTGCCTTATTCTGCAAACTGTCCTTTGAGCAGAGCCGCACAACTACATCAACACCTACTTAATTGGCTGAAATAAAAAAAGAGAAGAAGAAGAAGAAGAAGAAGAAGAAGAAAAAAAGAAAAAACAACTGCTTAATGCACGGTCAATCAATCATGGCGCTGTCAGTGGCCGGCTTCTGAGGACGGCAGCAATGTCAACTCACCACCGAGCGCTTGGGGGGGGGGACCAAACACTAAACAAAACAGCATTAGCATCATCAGCAGCAGCAGCAGCAGCAACAGTAACAGAGGAATCTCCAGGGACAGTGAGTGGCAAACAACGCCGACAGATAGGCCTTTTTAGAGCGCCTGAGAACATGCAGTGCTGTGAGATTGCTGCCTCACAATGAGGCGAATCAATAATGTCACCGGGAGAAAAAGAGGGCCCTGGGTCCGCAGATCATTGTCTGCGTAATGGAACCACATTCAGACGCGTGGCAACAGCCACCCGTGTGAGCAGAGGGCTCTCCATCCCGATACAGCAGCAGCAGCAGCAGCAGCAGCGGCATTCACGGAGCACCCCGCACCACAATAGTTAGCCCTGAGACACTCAGCTCAAGAAAGAAAGGGAGTCTAAAACCAGAGAGATGGGGAGGGAATTTTATTCTTCTTCGCTGCTGAGTTCATTCTACACGACACACACATTTTGCTATTGTTCGATGATATTTGCCACGGGTCATGTAGAACAATACAGGCTAATAGCCCTGAGTCTGTGATCTATAGGAGCCTTAATAAATAGAGGGAGCTCCGATAAGTGGTTAGAATGAACACGTGCTGTAACTGACAAGGAAAAGAAACCGCACAGAGGGGGCGGTGGAAATTTCCCAGGTGTGCTTTGGGGAAAAAAATTCATTTAAAAAATTTACCAAGGGGGGCACTTAGGTTTGTCATCTGCTGCAGCTACATGGGATGCCGCTGGACAGAAATATCTCATTATAGTGCGGGGGGTGGTCTCACTGGGCTTGGTGCTGGTCAGAGCAGGGTCACTGGGCTCATGCACCTCTAAATCTCTCTCTCTCCTCAGGGCCAAGAGGCTCAGTAGAACTACCTTTAATAACATCAGTCCAAAACTTCAGCATCAGGGACCTTCCTTACATCATTCCTTCTCCTCCCTCTATCTCTCTCTCTCTCTCCAGCTCTCTCTCTCTCCCTTTCTCTCTCCTTTATTTCCCGCTTTTGTTTTTGCATTCACACTGCACTACACAGTGTTTCCTCTATCAGTAGGTTGTAATAAAGAAGAAAAATCACTCTTGCTTTTTAATCCACTTTCAACTGAATAGTGAGGTGAGGAGCGAAATTACATACACTGTGGGTGAACTACATGAAAACCAGACAATGAGCTCCATCCTCCCACAAGCGTAATCAATTCTACCCAAAACTCAATGATCCTCAAAGCCACAGGCTGTTCACCAAACACACCACAATCCCTGGCTAGGAAAGCTGGTTAGTCCCTAGCAAGTGAGCCTGGACACATTATGCTAGAGTCTAGAGGATATTTGATCCATTTGTTAAACTGAATGTGGTTCCACTGCTCCACAGACAAGCAACCAATTCCACTGGTTTAAAAGCAAGTGCTTGTATAGCTGAGAGGGTGATAAAAGATTGTGGATGATGTTATCTATCAGGTCCTGTGTTCAGCAGCTTAACCACAGGAACAACATCAATCACTACAAGACTTGGTTTTAAAATAGCAACCCTTATTTCTATTTACATGTGACAAAGTTCAATGAAAAATCTGATTTAATAATTACATTAGTCTAGCCCCCAATGTTAAGAAAATGATCAGCCAAACCTTTCTGCTTCCTGCTCAGATGTCTGGGGCTTGTTTTCAATCCCAGCAAAGCTGTTCATGTCCACATAGCCGTCAGTGTCGTTAGCAGGCACGGTCGTTCGGTTACGGTCATCGAAGAACTCTGTGATGGTCACGGCACGTGTAGGTCTTCCAGTGGGTATCTGGATGTTCTCATAGTCGGAGCTCATGGCCGGAATGTTCTCGTAGTCCGACATGTCTGCGCTGGGGAAGGAGATGGAGCGCGGCTTGGTGAGGGGTAGGGGCAGGGGAGGCGGGCGCGAGCGATCCTCAAAGGACTCCACTCTGGAGATGCGCCTGTCGCCGAACGTTTTGGGGACCCCTTTCCTCCTCTGGCAATCCTTGTACAGCAGGAAGGTGGCAGGCAGCTCGGGGGTCCGCTGCTGGGTCACCATGCGAGACTGGAGCTGGGGGGAGCTGCTGGTGCTCCTGCGGTCCAGCTCCAGAACCCGACTAGGCCCGTGGTGGCTGGACTCCGAGGAGGAACGCGACGAGCGTACACTGCCATCGCCGTGAGGCTTGCTGTCAGTTTTCCTGCGAAACTTGAGTGCCAGGAAGCGCTTGAACGAGGACTTTTTCTTCTTGGGCTCAGAGGATTCATGCTGGATGAGGAGAGAGGGGGAACTTTTGGTGACGGGCCTCTTGGTGATGTACGCCAACTCAAAAGGTGGGGGGATGTCGACCAGGGACGTGGGGGTGGACACACCACTGGAGGAGTGGTAGCTTCTCTGGGAAAAGCTTCCTGATGAGGCAATGACGCATGGCAAAGACAGGTTGTCGTCTTTTCTTCTCAATCTGTCCTCCCGGGGAGAATTTTCGCCCTCGAGATGAGCCGTCAGTGGGAGATCTCGCCCTTCGACAGAATACGATCGGGGATTTAGGAGAAAACGCCTGGGCTTCAGAGAAGGTATCAAGCGGTTGACCTCGGTCTGCTTTAGGGGATCTCCATTTTGGTCTAAGGCCACAGTGTAGTACTCATGTGTCTGGTATTCAGTGCCCGTTTCCTCAGGAACAGTCTCAGGGACGTAACCAGGCACTTTCCCAGAAAGAGAGCGGGAGCGCGTCACAATGCTCTTTCTGTCCAGGGAGATGAAGTTTTCACCCTCAGAGTCCAGCCCTGCTTCCTCGTAAATATGCTCGTCGCTGTCTGTGTCGCTGTCCTCGAAAAAAGGCACGATGTGGCAGTCCAGGTCCTCGATGTCCTCCTCGAATGCCTCCGTGGTGTGGGCAAACACCACCCTGTTGGTGAGCTCGGGGGTTCTGCCCAAGTCCAGGCCTGCTGGCACTGTGATGTTGCAGAGTCTGACGCGTGGCTGGCAGCTGTTACGTTTCGCATTACGCTCCCTTATGCTCTTGCCTCCTTTGGTCTTCCGCTCGCCATCACTCTCGTCTTCGTCCCCAATCTCAACATAATCCTCCGATGACACACACTCAAACTGGTCCAGATCGTCTCCGTCCTGACAGTCTTCTATATTTGCATAGTCGTTGACAGGTTCTGTGTTTTTGTTTGTGTTACTCAGGCCCTGTTCGCGCTCTGCGTCCAGCTGTGCTTTCTCAGCCTCAGCTACATCGTCTGACGAGACGTAGTAAGGCTCCTGATTTGAGTTGCCTGTCTCTTGCTCTCTTGAGGAGTCTGGCATGTCACTATCACACTCGGTCTCTACATCTGCCAACTCTGGGTCAGCAGTAGCCTCACCGTCTGCAGGCACGACCTCTATGACAGAGTAAGGCTCAAAAGTGTCCTCGGCGTTGTCCGAGAAGCGGTAGCAACCGGAGCGGTCTTTGGTGGCCCGCTCAGGCTGCCATTCGCTGTTCTCGTCTGAGAGTCCAATCACATCGTAGGGATACTCCTCGCCTGTAGGGGGCAGCTCAATGCAGTTTGTGGCCTGCGCCGACAGCCGGGCCTCTTCCTCTCCGCTGGCCCCGTTCTCCGGGAGCTCAGGGTGTAAACATCCTGTGCGATGATTTCGGCGGCTGTCCCACTCGCGCAGCTGGCTGTCACGCTCCGTGATGGGTGTGCTGAGGCAGGAGGTGCCGTCAGAGCCATCTGGCTTTTCCATCTCCCCACCAGGCCTCTCTGTCTGCTCTTCAGGGGTGTCACCATCATCGCTGGGGCTCTGTGCGGCCCCACCTCCCTCCTCTATCTCCGCGTATTCCTCCGTGTCTGCGTATCCCTGTATTTCAGAGTATGTCTCATACTGTACAATCACCACAGGGGCCTCGGCTGTGTCGTCAGCATCACAGGTTTCCTCATCTTCGTCCTCCTCCACAACAGCAGCAGCAGCAGTAGCAGTAGCATCACCTTCACTTTCAGAAAGGGCCTCAGCTTCCAGAGCTGACCCAAGGGAGAGGGTGTCAGCTGTTTCACCAGCAGCGTTTTCCCCCTCCACCTCGTCCTGTTCTGCACAGTCCTCCTCCTCTTCCTCTTTCTCCTCCTCCTTTACCTCCTCCTCCTCCTCCTCCTCCTCCTCCTCATCCACCCTGTCCTTCTCCAGGTCCTCCACAGGTTCACTAGAATCACAGGGGTCACTGTCCACGGTCAGCTCCTCCTGCTCCCCCGGGGTGTCGTTTGCATCCGTGCTCTCATCAAGCTCCTCCGAGACCACAATGGCACTTTCATCCGTTTCGTTACGTATAGCCTCTGATTCGCTCTCCTGCTCCGGCTCGCTCTCCGAAAGAGCCGAGTCTCCATTGACCATGACGCTCAAGCTATTTTCGCCCTCCACATCCAAGGGCAGTCTTGGCTTGGGCGCAACAGGAGGCTTAGGACCTCGAGTCGAGAGATAAGACCTTGACATGAGGGTCGAGTGCACCTTTATTGTCAGATGACTTCGAATCTTTGGTTTAGGAGCCTGCAGCTGCTTTTGATAACCTGCGGATAACCAAAGAAAACACGTCATTTATTCAGCAAAGGGAGTTAAAAATGAAAAAGAAATAGACTGGCATATCACTTGTTGGGATAGGTTAACCAATATGTTATTATCTACTTGTGTCTAAAAACATTATTTTTACCATCACTAAGTATTTCTGATTACCACAGAATAAGGTCGCGTTTTCTGTCACAGACATTAGTTCACTGATTTTACAGGTAGATTGGAACAAAGAAACCATCACACAAATTAATATAACAAAAGTTTTGGGTCAAAACAATGATCACAAGCTGTCAAGCAGGGCTTGTATGTATTTAAAGGGCACTTTGGAGAAACACACCCTCGCTTAACAAAATACACCCCTTGGTTTTCCTGTTATTTAGTACCTGCCTTGACGCACGTCCTATTAAATGTTCTGTGCATTTGTGTCTCTTTCTCCCTCTCCATCTCGCTCTTTTTCCGTAAGTCTGTCTGTCTCTCCTTGTATAGATGTTGTTTTCTGTTGCAACTAATTAACTAATTCTGCAGACTCCTATGGAAGTAGTGAATTCAGGAAGTGGAGTGGGAAAGGACATTAACAGAGAGCCTGGCTCCTTCATCAGCCCTTATTGGAGCACAATTTTCACAACACAAATGCACTTCCTTCTTAACATTCTTCCCATGAATCACTCGTGAGTGGAATCCCTTTTAGAATACCTACCTCTCTCTTTCTCTGTCATTCTGCATCTCCCTCTGTACCCCCCCCCCCCCCCCTTTTTTTTTTTTTTGCTATTTTAAGACTGTCGCACAATGATGTGAAGGAGAACTATACATCTACACTAACAGCTACAGAACACAAGTTTTAAAAAGAGAACGTTATATAAGACAGTAAGTAAGTAAATAAAAACAAGAGACTTGTTTAGGGCTTAGATATGACCAAATAAGATCATGGAACACTTTCACGGAAGAATACACCAAGTGACCCCTCTCTAAACCCACAGCTTCCGTTAAGTGTATGGATAAGATGGGAAGTCCCTTAATTCAATGTGTTCTAGAATCCACAACACAGGCTGCATTGCCTGTTATTGGCATTCGCTGTGCTAATTTTACTTTAGGTGTCTATTAACTGCCTATTACCACGTAATACAATCACATCACAAACGTTTCCGTTCTCCTTAAACAGTTGCATGCCAAAATTAGATGTCATTTAACGCTATTCATAAAAGGAATTAGCTAAGTTATCTCAGAAATATAGTTTTATAGTTATAGTCTCTTACCTACAAACGCATACACACGAGAGTACAAACATTCCGAAAACAATTGTAATTCATAACTTTGACTTTAGAAAAATAATATTCAAAAAACGAAAACTATTAACGTATTTCAATAGTTTAAACTTACTCGCAGTTGTCTGTCAACTACCTGTGTTCATTTTTGGACATCATCCACCATAGCAACCAAAATATTTCCACTGTTGATATCTCGCCCCAAGAAATGTCAAGAAATCCAAACTCTGTGTAGTTATTCCACGCTCATCCTCAAGTCAGATCAAAAAGGAGAAATACACCAAATAACTCGTATCTCCTAATCCGTATCCTTTGCGGAATCTTCCTTGTGTTACTGTGTAGCGATGTCTCGGTCCGAATGCACGCATTGCCACTGAAGGTGTGAGTCTAGCGCGAGCGTGCTTGGCTGTGTGGATACGCACAGCAAATCTGCGCGCTTCCTGAAGAGGTCGAGTCGACTTCAGCGATGATCAATGGCCAAACCTACCAGCATCCATGCCTATACGAAAAAATTAACCAATAAAGCAAACATCCAGGTAATAAAATTGGATTCACTTTCAAAGAAACCCACAGAGGCATTCTTAGCATTCGATGAAATCAGATCCATAATGGAGTAGTGTTTAAAAATAAAAGTAGGCTAATAATGTGCTTTGAAATTTTGAAAAGTCGTGTTTTGGTTATGATAGCCGCCAGTTGCTTTGCAAAATTTCACGTGTAGCCTCGGTAACGTAGCACAACAGCATTTTTTTTTATTTAATTATTTCAGCTCCTGTAGCAGCTTTACACACGTTTAAAGGAAAAAAAACATCCAAATTCAAAGCCTTTCTGAACATTTTTAAATCTGAGATCCAATTATAGCTTAGAAATGTATATTTTGTATGATGTAGGTTACTTGGTATTGCTGGTAACCACTGAAGGAAGATTTTATGGGCATTAGTGATTCTAACAAACTTTCCTAAAAACAGTTTCTAAAAAAGTTTTTTTGTTGTTGCAAGACACCAAAAGCATTTGCTATTGCTCTGGCTTCCTGCCCCAGCATCTGTCGGCTGCTTGGAGGAAAGCAGCTCTTTAAAAACCACTCTTCATAACAGGAAACTGCTCTCCCTGTTTCCTGCACAACAGGCAACACTTCCTTAGCAACATGAACAAAGGTGGTGATGTTAACCCTTCAGGATCTAATTGTTTGAACAAATTAGATGGAATAAAACAGCTCACACAACACACGACACTCCCCTTTTGCCTTACACAACTGACCAATTATACAAATGGCACAAATGTTCACTGGACATACAAATCACAGGATTGTTCCAAAATGACAGGGATAGATCGGTTACTAACTTGACAGTCAGCCTGAAAGGAAGACTAATGTGTATATAATCTTTCAGGAAGGTGACACAGTGTCTAGTCTTCCTGTGCTGTTCCCAAAGAGTACAGCACACATACCTGTCTGGAAAAAAATAATAATTCCACACAGGGAAAAATGTTAAATTGCTCCATCGGTGTGAGTGTCATCAAGCTTGACGCCCGCCAGATCCTTCTCAAACCTCCAGCTGGGCCGCACCGAGGGCCGTCAAGGAGAATGGGCGGAGAATGGGCACCTGCCGCCCACCGTGCCTGTCTGACAGCTATCCATGCACGTTAAACGCTCACACGTAGAGCGGGAAAACTCCGGGGGAGTCTGGCTCGTCGTTCTCCTCAGATTTCAAGGTTAGCGCCTGCAGCTGCAGCTGAACCATGAGATGGAAGTGACAGAGACACAGTTCACCTGCGAGGAGTCTTTCCAACAGACTCCCCGCGCTGCTCCCTGGTTGAGATACACCATATGCTTAATTCTGTAAAATCTACAGCTCAGACTGAATGAGACCACTCCTTTAATTCACTTGTGGAGGATGATTTATGTGCTTTATAGAAGCAATGTCTCATCATAGAAGACAGTACCTTTTTAATAAGTGTAATTCTTTTTGCAAGTCTAACTGTTGTGTGTAGAAGCAGTCTTGCACAAGTTGAAACATGTTAAGCTTGTTTGTCCCATCAACTCTACAGTACACATTCAAAAAAGCCAAACAAATATTACATTGTGCTTCTGTTTACTTTCAAGGAAACATAATTGTGCTGGATTTGAAAATACATGAGTAGCCCTTTGGCACATGTTGACATATTTGTGCGACCATGTTTATGTTTTATTTTTCTGCCCACAAAACCACCACAGTTTGGGTCATTCCGTGTCAATGATGACATCTACTCCTGACTTGCTGTGCTCTCTCTCTTTGTTCTTTTAATGGCAAAGCACGGCTAAAGATAGCGCACGGCTGACATTTGCCACTGCCAATTGTGTCCCTCTGGAAAGCACATGCTGCCACTAAATTTGACCTTTTTCTTTTCAAACACACAAATATGTTTTTCTCTTGGTGGTGAAGGACCACAAACAGGGACACGTGGCTGTCTATATCACCCAGCTCGTATGGGAGCGATATAGCTACAGATAGCAAGAGAATGAATAGGGTTCGGGGTATATTTCCCGCCAGATGTGGCCCAGACGATGAAAACATGTTTTCAGCAGTGGACACAAATATCCTTGACCATGAGCTGCTATGTGCCACACTCTGTCCCTCCACCTGGAACTCTATATGACAACGAGAGGGTAGTACCTTGTGTTTGTGTGTCTGGGTGTCTCTTTCCCTTTTGCTGTGTGTGTGTATGTATGTATGTATGTGTGTGTGTATGTGTGTGTGAGTAAGGGGACTAGGGGGGGTGAGGGGGAATTGAAGATCTGGAAAAACAGGCGAACAAACCAAACTCTGACAACCCCCCACAACACCCACCTCCCCCTCCCCCTCCCCTCCCGATTCAGTCCCCCCTTTCTGACCCAAACAGGAAACCGATTGGGAAAAGGGGTCAGGAACTTGTTCCCAGACCCCAGAACTGAAGCTGCGATTTCGGGCAAGGGGAGATGTTTCGTAACACCTGCTGTGTGTGGTGGAGCTACAGTACGTGTGTGTTAGGATTGTTTTTAGCCCACCACGAGACTAATCGGCACTGTCATGCCCGATCCTGCCAAACATTACTTTCAGTTGGCGGGTGAGAAATGTGTTTTGAGCGTATGTTTCAACACAGGATGCCAAACATGTTTATTGTGATACCACGACTGGCCGAGGGGGAATTCTTCACGTGATTTTTCACAAGTCCTGGTAAATATCCGTCCTGTGTTTCTATGTAGACTGCATAAGATTAAATGGCTCCACGAAAAAAAACCCCGAAGGAATAGGCCTTTATTTGTTTTGGCCAATTCTGTACTATGCCCATTGTGTAACCATCAGGCAAACAATAGGCACTTGGTTTTTAATGTGGTCTCTGCTCTTCACCGAAAAAGTAAAAAAAAATGAGACGCCCTGTGTCAGCAGTCCTTGGCTCTGGTAAAAACACAAGCTCAGGACCACGGCTCACCACACCCCCCTCCCTGGGTGACACAGCCCCGGGCGCACTGCTGCAGTAAACAGGTGAACCTGGAAAGTCAGCACTTCATCAAAAAAAAGAAAGAGAAAGGGGAAAAAAAGCAAATAAAGGCGCTATTCCCAGAGGTACAGGGGACCTCTGCAACTAATCAATACTACTTGCCTCATATCACCATGGTACATACACCACACACATGCACACACACATGCACACACACGCACACACACACACAGACCCCCCCCACACACACACACACACACGTAGGACCCCCACTTTTTAACACATTAATACACTATAACCATGACACTGCTGGCCACCGACACAAATTCACCTTACACACCTTACACCTTATACCTACACCCCAATAAAATCCCAAATCTACCTACACATGCATAGGCAAGCACGCCCACACACGCCCACACACACGCGTGCACACACACATACACACACACATGCACACACACACACATGCATGCATGCACACACACACACACACGCACACGCATGCATGCACGCACACACACACACACACACACACACACACACACACACACACACACACACACACACATGCCCTACTGTACCATTACAAAAGGCCTCCGCTAATCCACTTTAGATTTTATGAGGCACATGTGTTGTTCATACATTATTGCTCCATTAGCCCTTAGCCAGAGCAGGAGTAAGTGCAGCATAAATATCAGCTGGCTGATTGCACTCTGGAGTTAATGATAAGATATTGTTCCAATATCAGAAAGGGGAAATAACCCACAATGACTGTCATAACACTTTTAATTAGGGTAAGCACATTAGATGATGAAATACTCTTAAGCATGCGCCAACGAGAGGGCAGGTTTTTGATTGCACGTTCCCTTTTTGTTTTCCTTTTTTAAAAATTCTTCACGCACAGGGCGACGACAATCCTGTGGTCCGTACTGTAATAATAGTGATTTACCGGCTCAAAATAAAACTCTGGAGAAGCGTCGTAAAAAGAATAGAGTTGTGTGTGTGGCCTTTGCAAAAGCCGGCACAATGGGCCAGTCAAACTTAAGCTGATACCCTTTAGCACAATGGATTCACGACAGCCCGCTATGAAACCCAGCTCTGCAGAGAAATGCTGTTGTGTGCTGGCCTTCTTCTGCTCTACCATCCATTTTTCTCCCAGCGCACTGCAGCGTATTTTTATTCACTTGTTTGTTTACAATTACAGCAAGGCCACTGTGTTTAAAGACAGACTAGGGGGCAGTGTGAGTGTGTACAGCAGTAGAGCTGTGTAATCCCTATCAGGAGGTTTTGAAGGGCAGGGCATGTCTTTCTTCTTGCAGGTCCTGAGAGAAACAATGGGATCCTGGAAAAAAAGCCCCTAGCCTGGATTTACTTTTTCCTGTAACTGTTTTCACATCTTTCAGCTCAATCAGACTGAAAGGATGCAGATACCAAGTTTATAAATATCTTTTTTTTTCTCTCTTCCCTCTAATGGCCTTTTACTCTTGGCCTATCAGATGCTTCCTGGGAGCCTTTGGCTAGGAGGTACAAAATACAGAGGTTACAGAATTTGAGTAGGAAACGCAGAGAAACGAAGGGAAATGGCTGTGCATTTATTTAATATGTCATATGATATTAAGGTTTAAAAAATATTATCCTAATCTGGAATTGATTTGGGATATGTTTTATTGTAACATGAGCAATCCCAACAAAGGTTTCTGCCATGGTCAACAAAAAGTGTAACAAAAAGCATCTATGCTGTACAACACCAGATCAAATGTGAGATGTTGATATACAATATATAAAACAAACATAACAATAGTTTTGGAGATTTCGTATTTGATATTTAATCACAGATTATGAAATGCACTACTTTCTTTTTTGCCACCTCCAAAGTACATTCTTGGCAGCTTGATGTGAGTGCTTCCTCCATTCCTCATGGCTTGGCAATAGTATTAAAGGCTCTCCGCATTTTTTTTGTGATTAATTAGAGCATTTTCAATCACAACAATGCGCCACCAGGCAGGAAACGAGAGAGTTTGCCCAGGAAATCAGAAGAAATTTCAGCAAACCACCACAATAGCAAGGCGAGCAAAAGCCACATTCTTTGGCAAATCAGAACAGCTTAAATTAGACACTGTGACACCATATCATTGTCAAAGGAAAAAAAGAATCACCATATTGAGAAGGCAGAGAAATGTCAGTGACTCTAATAAGGGCAACTGTCATTCCCTTAAGTTTTTTAATCTATGAGACCATGCTTCCCATTTACAGCCTTTGTACAAGGACTTGTCGTTGACTGTCCCTCTCAAAGCTGAAGTACTAGCATAGATAAAACTGCACCAGACAAACACCTGCCTTTCAAAAAGCCAAAGCACTGACAGACAGGCTTCATCAGAGGCAAGATGTGAACCACCAGGCTAGTGAACTGGAGTGTCAATCTCCCCAAAGCCCAGGGTGATTCTTATTAAATTTGGGACCTCTCTCCCTCGACAACCATGTGAGGACAAGTGTGTGTGTGTATGCGTGTGTGCGCGCGTGTGTGTGTGTGAGTGTGTATGTAAGTGAGTGTGTGTGTCTTTCTCCTGTCATGGACATGTCTGTGTCTCTCTATCTATATTAGATTCAAGTCAGCTTTTCCTTCTCTCCAGTGGATCGGAATGGAAGGTGGACTTCGACACACGCCACGGCAAATAACCCCGTGGCACCTGGGACGAGTGTGTCATCCGTCACGTCAGGTCTCTCGCGTCAGGGCGGTGTGTCACCGCTCTGAAACAGGATTCTCTCTGATCATTGGACATGAAGAGGCAGCAAGGTGACTCGCTCCACAGAGTCATACTACTCAGAGACACTTCGCCCTCACCAGAGACCCCATGGGAACATGGGATACCAGTGTGGCAATGATGATGCGTCACACCTTGTTTGATCAGCCTGGCATCCTCCTCCGATGTGTGTGTGTGTTTTCTGTATGTGTGTGCCTGTGTGTTTGTGTGTGCCCGTGTGTGTGTGTGCGTTTGTGAGTGGGGGGTGACATGAGGACATCTCTAAGGGGTCACTGACTGCTGAGGTCATCTGAGAGATGCCAAGTGCATCAAGCCGAACACACACATGCACGCACACACACACACACACACACACACACACACACACACACACACACACACACACACAGACACTTACCGCAGATGTCTTCAGGGGGGAAGGTGAGGACAGTGAAGAATTGCTCTTTATGCGTAGACTGCCAGCAGATTTGTGGTGAGATCAGCAAAACTGCTGAGCTCAATTTTCATTTGTGTCAGCGGCAGCTCCATAATGTGCATCCCGAAAAAAAAAACAGTGGCGTTCCTCCCCTATACTGCTCATGCGTATCCTTCAGACCTCCGTCTCCAACACAACACGCATTAAAATACACAAAAAAGACAAAGACGGAGGGGTAGTGGTTAGAGCAACGAACCATGAACGGACAGTGCTTGTGGGGACTTTGTGCCCAGCCTGGGTCGCTCCTTGGCTCCAGCCAATCTCCCTTTCTGTCTCTTTCTCTCTCTCACTTCCTGTCCAAATCTTCAGTATCCTATCAAATAAAGCCCTTAAAGGCAAAAAAATACTTAAAAAATAAAGACAGGACCCCAGGTGACTCATGGTGACATGGAGGAGGAGGCGGAGGAGGAGGCAGTGGTGGGGGAAACGACTTCATCAGTCCACCGTGGCCACCACCCGAGTCTGCACCTGTGCAAGCTGTCCATCACCTTCGTCGTCGTGACAACCAAGCCAGATGGTTTCCTAGACTACACGGGCTGCCGAGGAAACTGTAATGGTTAACAGGCTGGACTCTGCTGGTCATTACGGGGTCTTGTTTTCCTGCTTGTTGTCCCGTTTATTGTCCCACAGCTGTCTCCCCTCTCGCCCTGTCGCACTTGTTTGTGGTGAAATCTAAAATTCAAACACCCTCCCAGTTCCTCTATTGCGTCTCATCTTAACAGCTTTTGGGTCAGTCTGGGATCGCTCATTAGGCTCCCGATGCAGGACCTGAGGTCATTTTATGATGCTGTTCATCTTCACTTTATGTATTCCCACTACAGCAAAGCTCAAGATTTAGACCTCAAGAAATTGCCAAAGAACACACCCTGTGACTCAAATAGCTTATCATGAAGCTGGCTGTACACAAAGACAAAACACAGGAGTGTGTGTGTGTCTGTGTGTCTTTGTGTTAGGGTGTGTTTGTTTGTGTGTGTCTTCGTGTTTGCGTGTATTTGTGTGTCCACACATGTGTGTGTGCCTGAATATGTATTTCTATGTCTCTATGCACACGTTGCAATGACCATGTAATGATGGATGTGAGTGCAACCAGGTGCGTATGTGCGTGGATTATTGCTGTGTGTGTTTCTTTCCATTTGCCTTTAATGAGGATAAGAGGCAAACAGGGCCTGGCGGTAATCCCCAGGACATAACCAGGGTCAGCTTTGCACCAGACAAGCACGTATGCCCAACCCATACATCCTGGCTTATTTGAGAAGCACTGTCCTCTCCCACTTATTGATGTTGTTATTATCCCTTCTGTAATTGAGAATTTATTTTCTCCCTCTTATTGCACATCTCTCCGCAAGACAGTCACACGATTTATATTAAAACGCTCGGCCGACATGAATCGAAATGATTTGCGCTAATCTGATCACTCACTGTGGATGATTCAATTGCGATGATTCAGACCTCATGAAGGGAGAGAGTGGCGACATAAAGCTCAATTAACGTGACAGCTGTCTCTTTGGTTCAGGCTGTGGGTGACGTGCGGACAGCTCCAGCATCAGCACCCCCTGATGAGGTCCTGCTAGGCTTAACCCGAATTGGCCCTGACTGAGATTGTTATATGATGATGGTGATGGCGATGGTGATGTGCATGCTAAGGCATGGAGGAGACAGACACAAATCCCAATCGATGAATGGAATGGGGGGGTGCCACATGTTTAGTGTTTACCTAAATCCACAATAACCTTTTCCCTCACAGTGCACTATTACATTACAACAAACCCTTCCCATCACTGGTGTTTAAGCCATGACCTCATTTTACTTTTATGTCACAATATGCCATTATGCCACTGTAAAGCTGAACTGATTTGACCTTGTGTTTTATATTGCAGTCCGTTGAATTTAGAGTGGAATTCTAATTTCAATTTCAGTGCAATTAAAAAACATTCAAACAACTAGATTTGTGGAATATAACTGTTTTTCTTTTCAAGTATGGTGGAAGGGCATACCCGTAATTGTTTACTTTTAGAAAAACCTTCATGGATCAGTTCATCAAGTCACACAGCAGGACAGCATGCCAAAATAGACGATAACTCATCATTAGCAGGTGTTGTGGACAAACCGTGATGGGATGTGTCAGAAGAAATTATAAAGTGTTTTCCATCACTGTCAGCTATTTAATTACGTCAAAATCAAACGATCCAGCACACTCCAGCCCAGCACCAGCCCTCTTCAGAAACTACAATATAGATCTTAATCAGAGACCACATTGTGTTTGTAGATAACAAGCGTCAATAAATCTCATGTTTGTTTAAGTGCTGCATGGATCACAAGCTGATTGGGGCTGCGGTGTGCTGAAAGTATTGCTCCTTAGACAAATGCTGGTGTGTGGACTTAAAGCAGCTAATCAATACTTCAAAGGTTAACAAAGCAGTGGCTTGATTTGTTGAGTAATTCAGGGTCATTATCATATACAACCCTGCTTACTCAACCCATTCAAACATAAACTGTATTTACTACACGGCCATTTTAACTCAAAGGATGTGAAGAATGTTAGGACATCACCAACAGAATGTAATAAAAATGTCATTTCCAGACACTGTACACATATACAGTACATACATACACACTGCCTTACAATAGCAAAGTGCAGTAACTTGAATATTGAAACTGAGAAAAATGCCTTTAAAGTTGCCATACTGCCTAATTAAGCATGTTGTAGGTATAATAGTGGTGATGTTTTTATGTACTTTCTTAATAGGAAGAAGTAAGATATTTAGTCACAAGACAAAGGAGGTGTTATAAAGGTAATATACAGTCTAAACTGCCTTTTGGCTTTGTAGGGCAGCATACACACACACACATACATACATACATACATACATACATACATACATACATACATACATACATACATACATACATACATGCATGCATACAATACATACAATGCATACATACACACATACATACATGTGGGCTGAAGTATGTGCCACCAGAAATCGAAGTTTGAAACTGAAATCTAATAAAAATTGACATTTCAACTCTATAGCTTTATGTTCAGTTCTCACAATTCAAATTCACTTCTCAAAATTCTCTTTCAGTTTACTGTGACAAACATCCAGGTAACAATCGAGCGCAGATACACAGGACTCCTCTTAGGCCAATCAACACCTACACAGCTGGCCTTTAGGACAGCTATGCACCTTGTCTGATGTTAGTGATCACTTTGCTGGGCCAATATATCATGGCAAAGCCCATGGCTAGCTAGCTAGCCTATATCTAACAAAAGAATGGTTTCAGACTTGTCTACAGGGTCTACATGGGTCAACTCCAATAGGTTTGTCGCCTAGATAATATTTAAGTCTTGTAATATTGTTTCACAAGTGTACTTGTGGATACAATGTGTGACCGTGGTTAGCTAGCTTGCTAGTAGTTAGCTAACTCACTGTCTTACTATGGTAACGATAGAGCCAGTGCCTACAAAACTACCTCATTATGTTCAGGAAGGAGGCAATGTCTTCTCAACTATCTCAGTATTTTAAAGATGGAGGCAGTGCCTACACAACTATCTCACTATGGCAAAGATGGAGGCAGTGCCTACACAACTATCACTATGGTAGTGAAAGGAGCTAAGTTGTAAGCAACTGGACTTCTTTTTGGAGCCTGAAGACGTTTCACCTTTCATCCAAAAGGCTTCTTCAATTCTGGCCTGAGTGAGAGTCGTTGTGGTCACCTGATCCAGAGAATGAGAACTGCTCTAATCGTGAAGAGCAGTTAAACTCCCTGGGATGAGATATCAAGGCAGAATGGTATTTATCCCCCTCCTCTGTTCAAAGTTGGTTGTTCCAAATGAACATAGATGGCCTCCTTCACTCCTCTCTCAAACCACCTGTCCTCTTTGTCCAAGATGTCACACGTGTCCCCTTCTCCTTTAAATGCAGATGTACTGCTGAATCCTGTCCTGATGCGGTTGCTCTTCTGTGTTGCACCATGCGTTTGCAAGTGGTTGCTTAGTTCTCCAATATACATATCTGGGCACTCCTTACTGCATTGTATTGCTTAAACCACATTGTTGAGGTTTATGTTGAGGTGACTCATGTGACCCTTTGTCATGGAATGAGTTGTTAAACTGTCAGCTGTGCTTCTTTTCATCTCTGCTGACTTTTGTGTACTACTTAGGGGAAGAAATAAGGCATTACATACAGTCATTCTGTCCATTCAAATACCCTTACTAGCCGCCTACGTAGTAAGCAAAAATGAGAAAGCCACGATCTAGAACGTCGGAATACCTTAGTAGGCTTTCAGTAGTAGGCGAAAGGTACCCGGATGGCTTGCTATTTCCGGTAATATTTTGCAGTGCGCAAATGAACTAAACTACGTGATCCCAGAAGTCAGTGGGAGGTTGAAAACTTTAGAAGAAGAACCCAAACTTCTTGCTCGCTAAAAGTAACCAAAATGGTGGAGACACCAGTCGCTTGTCCGATGCAAGGGGTCAGGAACATATGTGGAAGTTGAAACCTCCATGGGGAAAGGGCAACCCGGAACGGGCCCAATAGCCTTTAGCATTCCATAGACTTCATTTTAGCGTCACTTTAAAATCAAATAACTTTACATGAGAAGCATTCAGTACCTTGGTTTTGTCATTGCTGTAAACGGGTGAAGACACAGCAAAACATATTTGCTCCAATTAAAAATGTAAAACATTTATCTGAAATGATGCTAAAAATGACGTCACAAATTGAGCGACGGCTTGCAACTTTCTGTCGCACAGGAGGAAATTTACCATAGGCCTACTGTAAAACAAGCCATAGCCATAGTCATACCTGTTTACTTTTCTGTTCATGTTTGGTAATCATTTCCATGGCTAAGCTAAGCTACACGCTATGACTTAGTATATACATGCTAACTACCTAGCTCCCTTGACATGCTGGCTTGCAAGACTGCCTGGAACCACAGTTAGTAGAAGAAGAATCAAGTCCCCACGTACAGTATTAGCCTCCTACTCCAGTAAGTGATTGCAGCTATAACAGTAGAAAAATACTCATTAAGAAAACTATTGTATGCTGTCTGATTTGTGATTGAGCATCTACCACACAATTTATTGTATTCAAATTTGTTGGCTGATGTCACTGAACGTCACCATGAGCTTGCACAGTAGACTGGTGACCAATTCAAGAATTGAAAATCCGGTTTCATCGGCTCCCACTGAAAACTTTGTCCATTCTTTTCTATGGTCCGATGGTGTACAAAATGTGTAGACTGTTCAATAAATAAAAACCATGTAAATGGAATGTTCTTCTCACCAATGTCAGTAAATGTTAAAGGTGTACTTCCACGAGAAACCGTTTAGTACTTGCTCTTTTGAAATATGATAGGTCACCCCGAGTTGCATATGCATGCTGCATATCAAAATGTTTTTCTACCCCCATTTTCTATATCAGTCAAAAGAAGACAATAGGCGGAAAAACGACCCAATGCGAAAAGGGCCTGCAGCGTGACGTAGACGTGCAAATGCATATAAGAGAAACTGACCGAATGGGCTTTAAATGATGTTAGCCTGTGACTGACTCGCATAAGATTAGCAGGCTAGTTGAATGACTGAACTGCATTTAGCCGGGCACTTGCACTGTTTTGTCATGCAAATATTACCATTCTGACACGTTCATTGACAAACGGTCAGGAAGCGACTGCTTCTACCATCTCTCCTTCCTCTTCGGATTCAGGATCAAACACACAAGGCTGTATCTCCGAAGACATTCTGTGTGCAGTTTTAGCGCTGTCAAGTTGACTTCTCCCCTTTACCTTACTCTGCTATCAAGTTGACTGTGGGGCAAAGGAAGCTGCAGGGTGTCATGCCTCCCGGCCCCACCCCCTCCACCAAACTAAAACAGCCTGAAACAAAAGCACTAGAACATTTTTCTAGTAACATCAAAACCAGCGCACAGGGCAATTACTAATACTAGAGAACACCGCAAAATTAATGAAAACACGATGGAAGTACACCTTTAAGGTAATCTGGTAAAAGGAGACTGCAGCATATAGACAGCCATGACTGCATGGCTAACTAGCGGTGGTAGCTAACCCTTTGCTAATTGGCCAAAGAGGAGTCCTGCGGATCTGCGCTCGGTTGTTCTTCCCTCATCCTTAAACTACCTGGGTGTTTGTCACAGTCAATTGAAATTTAATTTTGGGAAGTGAATTTGAATTGTGAGAACTAAACCTGAAGATATATAAAGAGTTGAAATTTCATATTTTATTACATTTTAGTTCCAAACTAATAAATTCAATTTCAAATTATGCTTTTCAGATTCAGTTTTTCAATGCAATTATTTACGTTTAGCAAGTCAAATTCAAATATATTATAAATTATTCAAATTCAGTTTCTGGTGGCACTTTCTTCAGTCCATACATACATACATGTACATGTACATTTACATACATACATACATACATACATACATACAGTCCATACATACATACATACGTACGTACATGTCCTTCAGTACATACTGTACATATATCCATACTTCTGTTATTATTGTTATTACTCACAAAAATACAGTAACTTCTTCCCTAAACAGAGCCCATGGGAGGGGTTTTCTGGATAACCAGGTTTTATTTCTCAAATTTCTTGAAGGTGCCTGCTGCAGTGCTTTGAACTCCATTACTCCTCAGCATCCCCCCTCCCCAAACCCTGGCGTCTGCCTGTGATTTATGTGGCAGCTTTAAAACGCACTGCCCCTGAATGCTTATGTTTCCAAGTAACAGCAGACCCCAGGTAATCTTGAAAGAACTCAAATGTTTTTTTTCTGTCTGCGATTATGTGTGTGTAGTGTGTGTGTGTGTGTGTGTGTGTGTGTTTGTGTGTAGATGAGTGAGTGTTGGTAGGGCATTTCTTTGAACTGCTGCACCTCAATAAAGGGTAGGGATCAATACATGGTCAAATAACAAAGTGTTTAGTGTGTGTGTAACCATATATCTTTCTGCAGAACATTACACTCACATTAAACTTATACTGGAAAAACTGAGCTGAAGATTGGCATGGCATTTTAATCATTAGCGGATATAATTCTCATTATTTTCCTCGCAATACAATATTCAGGTTTGCCATGTTTTTGAGACAGGCCACCAAGAGATGGCAGATTATTTAACAGGTGTTTAAGCGAAGAGCACACATCTTTATGGATGCTTTTGCCAAGATGTGAAGTAGGAATACATAAGAAAGACTGCCCTTTATGTTTTTGTCCGGTGAGATTATTTAAATTGCATGAAGGGGGGGCGTCGCTCCACATGATGCTGAATAGGTGATGCAAGCCATCGGGTGGGAAATCTCCTCCATTTCACAGCGCCAGATTTTATTGGCCCCATTACGCTTTTGTGCTAACACAGAGGAGAATGGCCCATAAAATGTGATACAGTACATCATCCTCGGGGCACACCTACGATCAAGGCCCTATTTCCATCCGCTTGGACATATGTTACGTTCGGCGCACAGAACTTGCCCCTCTCCACGCAACATAATTTGTTCGTTTTTTTTTACCCTCTCCTGTGCTCTTTTTTTCTTATTTAGCCATAGGGGGGTCTTCTCATCACCATGCAATCTCAGGAGGGTAAGAGGTTACTCTAACAGACATAGGAAAATGAAATTGTGCTTCAATGTGACCATTATCATATGTGACCGTTGCATGTCTTCTGGGTTACATGATGAGCCCGTAAAAATCACAGTTTAAAAAGGGAGGGAAGGATATACCTGAAAATCACAATAGTGATACTGTTTCTTTTTAAACTGTCAGGACCGCATGTTATAAAATGTAAATGAGTATAACTCATTGGAACTAAAGTGAGATTCAATTTGGCTAAAGAACGAGGAGAGCAGGCTGATGAATACTGGAAGAACATACTTTGGTCACATACGACTAAGACAAATACAACTAATTTGTTCTGCTGAAGTCCAACTTGTTTTGTGTGAACCTGGTATCACAGTGAATGCATGGTCCTGACTATAAGACAAATAGGTAGGAATGTGATGTAGTAGGTGTGCTTATGAACATCACAATGCTTTAGTCAAGAAAGTGTAAGAGACATCCACAGTGCTACCCACAACACAGTAGGGATGGTGTTAAGAAAATGTAGATGGAGCAAGCAAGGCAAATTTAATATTGGATTTTGCCTGTGAGTTGCATCGACTTTACAAGCTGGCAACTCAAACAAGTATTCAGTAGATTATTTGTCCAGGTGTACAGGTGTTATAAAGGAAAAAAGCCATTCTACCTTCATTATTTCAGATACAAGTCAATACAGCATTCGTTTCATCATAGTGTCACATAGAAAGAATGTTTTAATTGCGGTCTTACTGATGAAAACTGAAATAAGGGTGATGCTTTTTCTTGCCACCTGTTTCAGGTGTTTTAAAAATGCAGAAACCAAGGTAACACATGGTTATGAAAAAATGAAAGAAATCAAAATCACACAGGATCAGCAGTGAATAGCACTGGCACAGAGAGAGCGTGAGAGAGAGAGTGAGACCGAGAGGGAAATGAAGGCTCGTGCAGCAGTGGGCTATAACACGAGAGATGTCTCTGTCTGATACGGTGGCTTTAATTAAGTTCTCAATGGGGAGACCGCGGGAGCCCCAGCAGCCTGGTGTCATTATGCCCCGTGTGTGCTGCGTGCTCCCGCCTCGCTCTGCTCCTCGCACGCCATTAAGAGTGGCCACAGGGGTCGTTGTTTGTGCCCGCGAACAAATAGCTTCCTCTCACACGCATCACGCCGCCAGTAAACAAATTTGGATGGATGTTTTTCGGGCGGGATGTGGCGCTCCTTATTCCCCACGGTACACATGTGGGTTTGAGAGGGTTTGGTAGGGCTGTGTGTGAGGCTCAGACACGCTTGTTATTACGGCGGTAAGTTTTCTGGTGATTGCATATTATTATAAGGTCGTTCTTATGAGCCCTTCATATCCCATGATCATGCAGAGACAAGACAGATGGATGTGCTTGGAAAACATTGAAAACATTCAAGGCAATATCGCAGCTGGTTCCCAGGTGACTTGTATGTTTATATCTGAGATTGTGCTTGTCCAACTAAAAATGATAAAAAGCTGATGGAAAAATTTACAGATAAATAACGACAACGGTGACACTAAAATATATGCCCAGGTCCCCACTAAAGCACTCACACACAAGAAATATTAACCATTTAAATCAGTGTGTGTACATACAGTGTGTGTGTGTGTGTGTATGCATGCAATGTGTGTGTGTGTGTGTGTGTGTGTGTGTGTGTGACTGTGTGTGTGTGCATGTCTCCTGAGAATGGAGACCACCTCAGTGTAAAGTGCTGAGGAGAGGTTTGCATTTATATTTTGCATTGATTAGCACTTTTCCTCTCTTCTCTGCATCTTTGTCTGCAGTTGTCACACTCTTAGCTCCTTTCTCTTATGGCTGTTCTCTAAGCCTGGTAACCACAGGATCTGGATAAAAAATGGGAAAATTAGTCAATGAAAATTCATCAGTGACATGTAAATACAAATATTACTACTATTAATACTACTACTACTACTACTACTACTACTAATAATAATAATAATAATAATAATAATAATAAAGAAAGCTTAAGAAATGCCAGAAACAGCATGGCTACCTATGTAGCTCTGCTGCTTGGCCCCTAATTAATGTAAATTCAGAATTGGATGTCATTTTAAAAAAAGTTTTTTTTAATAAGAATGAATTGTGGATGGCTAAATAACTTTGTACATGTCGCAGCTGTTGCAGTGATTTCCACACCACACCACGTTGGCTAAATTGGACTCTGTGACCACGTGCACTAAGCGTGTGCTATAGGCTGTGCCAGAGGTGGGGTGATGGATGGCTGTGCTGGGATGGGAAGGCACACCCATATCAGTACAGGAGTAGATTAAGCCCGTCCAGCAATAATCCATCAGCGCTTGCTGGGCGATTCACCAAGCCCATCAGTAAACACAGATGCTGGGGGTCCTGTACCTGTATAGGATGGATGAAACATAAAACCACCCCCCACTTTCTCTCTCTCTCTCTCTCACACACACTGAGAGAGCGACCAAACCCAAAGCCATAGGCAAGGCACAGGACGCAATAACACGCCTACTAGATGCAATAACTGCTCCAAATATTTACCATGCACTCTGTCATAATAACTGTTAATATTGTTGTGTGATCAAAGTGTTCAGGATAGGCCACAAAAGAATTGATCTTCATCCTGTCCTTACAGAATGTGCCAAATGAGGCACACTGAAATACAAGAAAAAAAGAACACACAAAGACATTAACTATTTGGTCATTTTATGTCTAATGGGGTCTTTAAGAGGCCATAATGGTACTCGTGAAGATCAGAGATGTCATTGATGCCTGAGTGCATTTTATTCATTAAGTCTGTGCCCGCATTTGATGTGCAGAATGCAGCTGCCAGTAAAAAATCTTTTGGTGCAAACTCCTGCCCGTTGTGCCTTGGAGACACCAGTGTGCATAGAGAGATGAGAGTAATGAATGGTAGAAAGAGAAAAACACAGACGTGTGTTTCTAAACAACCCACTGAAGACCCACTACAAATAATGACTGTTGTGCAGTACTTCTTACACAGCAACTTAACACTCTCACTACAAAAGACAAAAAAGCATGCATTTCCAAACATGCATTTCATCAATTTTTCACAGTTATTATTATGATGCAATATACTCAGAGAACTTAGAGGTCTTTTGTGCACTTGAAAGACATGACGCAATAAAACATCATCTGGGAATCTCCAGAGTGCAACTGGTGCTCTTATTGCATTTTCGGAGTGGAGGGATAGGGGGAAATTAAAAGTTGGACAGTTGGACTGAAAATCAAGATGAAAGACTTATATGCGTATGCACACTTACACACACACACACACACACACACACACACACACACACACACACACACACACACACACACACACACACACACACACACACACTTTAACACGCACCATGCCCCAGCATGAGTGACCTTTTTAGCTGGAAGAGACACAACTTGAGGCAGGAAAGCTATTACATTTTGTGGGAATAGTTAATAGTTCAGAAGCTAAATTCTTAATGCATACATGATTCCAAATGACAGTGGCAGTGTAATCCATTTCATTCTTTGCGGTTGTTTTTTTCGTCACGAAAGACCGGTTTTCTCTTGTAGTTGTTAGTCTGGCCCCATTTACCACAGTTTTTGTGTCTTGTGGGAGGATTCACATTAGGAGAGCCAGTTTTGTCTTTCACTTGACAGCTTGGAGATCAGCAATTACCAACTATTTATCCACTATTCAATAGAATGCACGCGAGAAACTCGCGCAACATTTTCCTCACCACTGGAGCAAGGCAGTGATGATGATCGTGATGATGCTGATGATGATGATTTTCATGAGTCGTCAACCTTCCCTGTTTTGGGTAGGGATGAGTGACAGTGATCCGTCTTTAGGTCCACTGGAGAGGGCAGATAGCGGAGACAGATGGGGCTAATGGGTGTATCTGTAGCGGCAGACAGAGACAGACAGGGGGAGCAGAGATAGAGAGAGAGAGACCCAGACACTGTGATAAAGACTTTGTCATGATACCTGCAAATGGACTGTGACAGTGGCTCCTCGTCCTCTGCCGAGTCTTAAAGGGTGGTCCTCCGTGGAGCGTTGCGGGTGTGTGCGGTGCGGTGTGGCGCGGCGTGGCCAATCAGGCCGTCGGCGGAGTGAGAAATCCCTCTGCGGGGAGCCGCCTGGCACCAGCCGGCCGCGGACATTAACCTTCCCGCGCCCCACACAACACCACGCGCCTCATGAACGGAGCTGGGGGCTTAAGGGGGGGGGGGGGGTTGGGGGGCCCGGGGGGATGGGGGAGGGGTGTGTGTGTGTGGGATGGGCGAGGGGGACTGCCAACAGGATACTCACTTGCAAGCTCGCGAGTGCTCATTAAAAATCACAGTCCCATTACTGGGAGCGAGAAGACAGAGAGACTGATATCGGAGAGGTGAAAGGTTTTTACTTCATTAAAACATACAGCTTTGGCTGCATGAAAATGGACTTTTATCTCCCACTTCATTATGGCGTGGGAGAGGAAATAAAGACTGGGTCCATTTAGAGTCTTTTTCTCTTGAACGGAACTCAGATGCTGCTTAAAACAGTGAAACAGCATCACAAGGGGGAGTTGATGCTTAAGGATACAAGGAGTGCTTAGTGTTGTGAAAATGACAACAAGCTATTCCCACACAAGCAAGACTAATGGATCAGCAAATGCTCAGTTGATGAGATTTCCCTGTGTGGGCTATATATGAGGTATTTATCCTGAAGGCAGACATGAACAGAGAGAGAGAGTGAGAGAGAGAGACAGACAGACAGACAGACAGACAGACAGACAGACAGACAGACAGACAGACAGACAGGCAGACAGGCAGGCAGGCAGACAGACAGACAGACAGACAGACAGACAGACAGACAGACAGACAGACAGACAGACAGGCAGACAGGCAGGCAGACAATGACAAAGACAGAGACTGAGAGAGAAGGGGGGAAAAGTACTTTCTTACCTAAGTATTCTGACCTTAAAGCTCTTACTGATAAATGACTTTGATCAGGGAGAGTAGAGCAGGACATTAAACAGAAAAATAAATGTGGACTCTTACCCTATTGTCTAAGTGTGAAACACCAATATCCTAAACTGTAAGATGACATGTATTTAACTAATATGCCATTTGATACAATTTAAGACTATTTTCTGTCAATATTACAATGACCCACATATCTTTCCTGACATAATCACTCACTCTTGTGACACGAATGGCACAGTCCTGATGGAAAATCCTAGTCAATATTAATGCCTGTTTGTACTGCATCAGCAATGGCTCTGGTGGTCCTCCCCTCTCGTCTAGGGATAATGTGGTTAAATCGCCGTGGTCCCACCCCCACGGTGACCAGAAGTCCCGGATTTACTCTCTTTATTACCTCGGCGGAGCGATTAATTTCCTGGGCATTTAGGTGTGTGAGCGCTACACGCGGCCGTGTGTCAGCACCAGCAATCAGTCAGGGTGATACAGAGAGACAGAGACACACGGCGGAGGCCTCGCAACGCCGCCACATATGGCTTCATTTCAGCAGCAGCAGCAGCAGCCTGAGCAGATGTACACGGGCGGGGAGTTGGGGGGGGGGGGGGGGGGGTACCAGAGAGTGAATATGGGTATGAGAGAAGAGAGAGAACGAGGAGAGGACAGATAGAGAAAGAGGAGTAAGGAGAGAGGACAGAGAGAGAGAAAGAGAGAGAGAACGAGGAGACAGAGAGAAAGGAGAGGAGTGATAAAGAGAGAGAAGTGAGAGAAAAAAGAGAGGAGAGAGAGAGGAGAGAAAGAAATAGAGAGTGTCTCTATCAGTGCACACATGAGTTTGTGTGACAATGTGTTAATTCAGAATATGCAGTATTCTTTACTTTCACTTACTGCTCTTTTATAGTGTGTGTTTTATTTTTTTAGGTGTTTGGGAGAGATTTACCTAAGCAAGACATACTGTATGACATTGACTGCTCCCTGGACGCCCCCCTCCCACACACAGCTAAGGTCATAGGTGGGATTATTTGGATAGTCTCTAATCAAAATCCCTTCCCATCTGTGTTGGAGTGAATATTGCCACACAGTTAATGTGTCTGTAATTGTTGTTCTCACCTCAGATGCTGTAGTGATTTCCCATGTATTGATTCAATGCATTGCAGGCCATCTCCAGGGAGGACAATTGACTAGTAGGGAAAAGACGAAAAGACGGCCTTTTGATGAGGTCTTCTGTGAGTGTAACGGTAGTGTGTGTAATAGCTGTGTCATGGATGGGGATGGGTAAGAAAATGTAACTCTCTCCCCCATTCATTTGGAGGTACCCCCCCCCATATCAATGTGTCAGTTTTTAAAATGTTAATAAAGCCTACATTGCTGTAAAAGCCACCACAGTTCTGACCTCTGGAGGAGAATCAGAGGCATAAAAACTGGGGAGTTTCAGATCTACACCACACAACACAGTAGGGTGGGTTAAATAATTAATTTGTACATTTACAGTGGTCATAAGCTGCTGGCTGTAAATATGGCCACTAACAGCTGGTTGGTCAGGAAAATGCGTTGAGACAGTCTTTTAATGCTACCTTTCTGTATCCCAGTGTGTTATGAGGGAAGCCATTAAATATGTACTACACCACAGTGAATAGTGGATAACACAGACTGTGACCTGTCTTCAGTACCGTTGGGCAATTTCTAGCTGTTAAGATACATAAAAAACATCCATTCTCAACACGCTGCCTTGAAGCAACTCAACAAGGGAACAGTGCAAAAAAAAAAAAAATTCACAATCTGTTCACGACGAGTAACACAGAAGGCTGTTGGGTTTTACAAAACTATGTGATAGTGTGCTGGTGGACCTTGTGAAAGAGACACATGTCCACCTTTATGACTAGCCAATGCAGCACACGACCAGCGCTCACCCCCACCCCCTTCCTCAAACATGTCCTTAACAAGGGAGGAAGGATATACCCCACTTCCCTGTGCTCCACCCTGCCAAGCACACCGAGAGGAAAGAGGAGGGGACCAAAGCCCCTGGCTGAAAGACTCCCCCAGGGATCGACCTGAGGGTGGGAACCGTCACAACATTCAACGCCGCCGCAAATCCGCCCGCCATGCCTGGCATTCCAGTGCTCAGCCCTTTTTCACAAAGGGACACTTGGCATGTCCAGAAAGGCCAGGAGTATATGTTTCAGTCTGGCAATGCCTTTGTCTCTTTTTCTTTCCCTCTTTTTCTTTCTCTCTCTCTGTCTTTGTCTCTCTTCTTGCCTCTCTCTTACACACATACTTCTGTGTATGTGTGTGTGTGTGTGTGTGTGTGTGTGTGAGAGAGAGAGAGAGAGAGAGAGAGAAAAGAAAGAGTATGTTTATTTTATCTAATAGCAGTCCAAAATGTAACGTACATGCATACTGTGAAAGGAGTTCATTCTTTTGCATGTCATACTAGTTTTCCTCTGCAACATTGGGTTTCGTGTCAATACTTTCTGAAATGTCCCTGTGTGTCCATAGGTAAAGTCAGTAAAGGAAGTATCCAGACAAGGACAGGACACAGGAACTGCAAGCAGGAATAAACGAAGGCAGAAGGAGCCAACTGTGTTATTCTGCACAATGGGAGTCAACAACATATGTATTATTGCATTGTCTTTGAAGGATGCATGTAGGCAATGTACTCCAGAGAGAAAAAAACTTAACATGTCTACATGTTCAGTAACCATGCTTTTAATTACTGGATGAAAAAACAAAAAAAAAATAGACATGGTTGTCTACAGAATAAAACTAGCCAATTTGAATAACAATAATAACATGTCAATAACATAATAACTGTAATGTTGTAGCATGTATTCTTATACTAAGCAAAGTTCAGTCTCTGAATTTTAGAAATAATCATTTTAGAGGATGGGATCCTAGATCTAACTTTCATAAATAATGTGCTAACATTTCTCACAGACCTGATCTTATGAAGAAATACTTCATAATGGAATTAGACACTTAATGCTTGAAAAAAAAAATCAATGACGCTTTTGAACTCAGAATCAACAATTCTGTTCTTTATGAGAATGTGATGACAGTCATCTAAGCAGTGGCATTGCTTTGTGAGTTTGTACAGGGCTATGTATCCAAACTACCCAACTTTAATGTCAGTATGCTTGTTGGTGTGCCTGAGATCTGGTGAGCAGTAACCCATATTGTTGTAGTGTGTTTTGTTCTCTCTGGTCCGGTCCATCTGCCACTCCAAGAGTCCATCTTAGAGAAGCTCAGGGGGACAACAGCAGGAAAAACATGTGAGGCAAGGTCACCGCACACCCTCCACGCCTCTACGCAGGAAGTGCCGAGCACAAAATTGCCTGTGGGGCCCGGCCCATCAGAGACAGGAAGTACAAAGTGCAAACCAGCAGCAACGACCCACCCTTTAAACCAGGAAGTAGACAGAGCTCAAGTCTCTATGACATTTCAACAAGAAAAGTGTGCCATGAAAGCACTTTATTAACAGCCATTGATGAAGTTGATGATGATGAATCTACTAACTCATGACTGATGACAGTCTGGCTCACATATAAAGAATCTGCATACATATCAGTTATGAGCAATGAAATGTCATATGATTTAACATGACTTACAATGATTCAAGAAACAATACAGACAGACCTTTCTGTAAAAATGTACACTTGGCAAAGCTATAGCAGGATACAGATGGATTTCACAACAATAAGAAAATAAATATTTAGCTTTGAGTTTTCGAGATGTTAACTAAGAATGCTTAGCCTTCCTACTTAGAACTGACACTAAAGATATTATACCACCTATTTCCCTAAAGGTCTGCTTCCATGTAAGCTATTCAAAACATTAGCTAACAATTCCAGACACCTTTACATATATTACAGACCAGGGCCATCAAATGGACGGGGAGCGCTTCCACGGTTTACAAGGAATATTTAAAAAGGTTCGATGAATACACCCCAGGCAATCTCAGCATTAAAGTAAACACATCCATCACATATTAAATAATTTAATAAGTGCCTAATGCACAACAGGGGATGATTCTTTTTTAACATCATGTGTCAGTGCAAGAGTACATTTCCTATGTTACTCCGCCACTCTTGACAAGCAGGGAGGTTTTATATGTTAGGCATATAAAAGTGAGTTTCATTACCCTTCTAAATAAATACTATGTGCAGACACAATGTGTTTTCAAGAACTGCACACACACATGCACACACACACACACACACACAGATACACAAAACAGAGTCCCCTTGTCTTGCGCACACATACAGTACTGTAATGATGTGCTGAGCAGCGTAGATAAATCACACAGGCTTTAATCAAACCACAAAGGCATAGAGAATAATCAATCACTCACAGCACTGCGCCCCATGAAGACCCCCCTCTCCTCCCATCCCTGTCTTGCAGTGCCAGAGACTGCACTCCGTGGGTAATGATGGGGTCACATCACGTCATTACCATTATCATTTAGAATTTTGCAGAGTGTACAATTACAAGGCATCAGCATTTAACGCTGGAGGACAAAAGGACAGAAAAATACAAACATGCCAACAAAACATTCACTGAATTTGAAGTAAAAACTTGTGAAAGTTTTGAGAGACAGAGAGCTAGGTAATGTCTTTGATTGAGATGTGCAGGCTGGATTATGTGCAGTTTGGGTATGTAGTCCTCAACAGACAAAAGTTACATACATGAGTACATGCATAATTGACCTCTTAAAAAGATTCCTCTGCTTAAACCAAATCTCATTCTGGTCACAATGGACCCTGTTTTGGTAAATGTAAGGTGTCGCAATGATTAATGACAAGAGGTAGTCACCTGAAAGGCGAAGACATGACATTGAGAACGATCTTGGGGTGAAAAAAAGAATGCTTTGATAAATGTCATGGCACGAAAAAGGTTGTTGAAATTCTGAAGAATGTCACAGGGGCACGACAGTGGCCAGTTGCAAGACAGAAAAAGAAAACAACTGTTCAAAGACTGAAAGACAGTGAGCCAACTGAATATAAACCTACTCAGTAAACACTTGTTCTTCTAAAGCATAAACACTATTCAAAAAATGAAATAAAACTATTCAAAAGCTCCAATTAGCAGTGCTGCATGTGACACAGAGAGAAATGATGCTAAAATTTTAGTCCATTATCCATGAAGGGTGCACACACAGCCAAAAATGATAAAGCCTACTCATCAGGTTTCACTGATAATTCCACAAAATGAAGAACTCATTAAAATATGAAAACTCATATTTCATCCCTTGCCTTCTTCTCTGTCCAGGGAATAATTAACATTTACATAAACAAATATGGCATCCCCAATACACATGCAGTGCACAGCACAATGCAAACTGAACTTAAAATGTTCCTCCTTGAGACTGGGGCTACAATTTTGTGGTATACAGGGAGATGGAAATTTACACTAGTACCTCTGAACAATATAGGTTTATCTGACTAAATTCTTCTCAGAAAAAAAGATAAATTCCGAGTTACACGAATCAGCATAAAAGGCATGACAAAAAGAATGCAAATTCTCTTTTTAGTATCACAAGCCCTTTTAATATGTCTCATTTGTGGCATGAGATACTGGAGACTGGCCTTGGCACAGAGGCCCTTGAAATGGCTAGCAAATTATTACACAATGTGCTTGTAGGCGACAATAAAATGAAATGATATCTAATTTCACTGACAAAATGAGTGCAATTATAACTTCAGTACCATCAGAGGAGTAATCTTTAAACGCCTCCAAGTGGAGTCATTGGGTCCACCACCTGGCAGACATTCACATGGCGAATTGTGCCACCTGCTGGTTGACTCAGTTTTCCAATGATAGACAATATATTTTATTTTGTTTTATAGTATTTCTTAACGCAGCTATCCAAAAATAGGAAAAAAAAACATAGCATATACATGAAACCCTTATGTAATAAACTTACCTACGCCATTTTCGGTGTTGTTAAAATAACACACACGCGCGCGCGCACAAACCTCAGACGCATGGCCAGCTGATTGGTCTGCAGGGTCTCTCGCAAAGCATTCTGGTCATGAAGCAAGACATGAAACATGGCGGAAGGAGACGAACCGTAAGTCTGATATTGAACGACAGTTTCAGAAAGTAATGTCCCCTCTCTCTTAACAGTGCAGAGAATCTCAACAACTGGTAATGGCAGTTTGCCAGTAGCACAGCATGTATGAACCTTCTTTTATTCTCTCTTTTTAGGGAGAAGAAAAGAAGGAGAATAGAGGAGCTGACTATGAAGTTAGTAATGAATTGCTAGTAGCCTACTGCTGCAGGTCTCGAAGAACAGGGAGTAACGTAATAGACAGGCTAGCTGCTTAGCTATTGTTTAACCCTTTCTTAAATGGTCCTTTGCTAGCTATTTTGGCCAACTAGCCCACAGTTGATATGTTTTATAACTTAATTTGAGCATGAAGAAAATCCAAAGATATTTTTCGGATATAAGTCGGACATTGACCTATACGATCTGCTAAATGTCACTGTGGGCTGGTTAGCTTGCTGAAAGTAAAGTTACGGTTTGGTATAAACGAGCGATAAAATGTTAATTAGTTAGCAATCTGCATATGAAGCATCATACTGTGTGGTATCAAAACAGTGCGGTCGTATGGTCTGGTTTGTGTTTTGGTTACTCGTTGAACTTGAACTTGGCCATGTTGTTATCTGTGTAATATGCAGAGCACCGTATACCACATTACACGACTGTTCAGTCCTATTATGATACTGGTGTCTCACTATGGACAGTGGCTGACAGTTGCTGTTTCCCTGTGTTTCCTATAGCATGGTGGTTAATGGGGGAGATGGAGATCAGTGTGACTGGGGTGGTCGCTGGGACCATGTTAAGAAGTTCTTGGAGAGACCCGGACCCTTCACACACCCCGACTTCGAGCCCAGCACAGAGGCAAGGAACATTCCTCATTTCTCATATATGGTTTGCATAATAGGTTGGTGCTGCCAAGAGGATAACAAATGATTTCTCTAATGCTGTCTTAAAATACAATACTAAAAACCCTTGTCAAAACAATCATACAGGATTTCAATAGGCAAGGCAAGTCAAGTCAAGTCAAGTGACAGCGTTTCACCGGGAACAATTGGTGGACACATAACTGTTAAAACACAGTATAGACAGGACAGGTACATAATAGTGCCTACATACACTACTTCACCCACTCACACACGCACTCACACACTCGCACACACACACGCATACACTCTCCTGTACACTTCTGTACATACAGTGCAACACAGTAGTGAACAATACAACACAGTTGTAAACAAAGAACAAACACTCTAGACAGGGCATGGCTTTTTAGCAGAGCACTGTGGCTAGTGGTGTGATTTGTAAACAGTAGACTGTTCTACATAAATAAAAATAATAGCAGCAAGGCTAGTGGTATGATTTGTAAACAAAAGACTATTCTAAATAAATATAAGTAGTAGCAGCAGAAAAGTGCGGGGGCATAAGGTGCGGTGTGCTGTGACGCGCTGGTTTGCAACCTGAGTTACTCCGCCATCTTGGAGTATCAAGTTTATAGCGCATTTCATACACAACGCATTTCATTTATAGCGCATTTCATACACAACGGCAATTCAATGTGCTTAACAAAAATAAAAGCAAAAGACAATATGTAAAAGCATAAAAGATAAAATAGGTGTACAAACATACAGAGATAACCCTATAGAATCTCTATCAGATTTTGGAACCAAAGTTTATAGGAATCCTATAGGAGAAATCCTACAGTATTCCTATAGGACCTTGGACCCAAATAGAAATCCTATAGGGTTATCAAATGAAGTAAATCCTATAGGATTGCTAACCTTATAGGATTTTACCTGAGATTTCATTTCATGCGATTTTAGTCCCATTTCAGTTATGACCAAAGCTTTAAAAAACATTTCAATAAAACTACAACATACGATAAATTCATTTAAAAAGTAATGTTTAATAAATTGACACCAAAGTACAAAATGAGCAATATGTAAATACATGCATACATTAGTATGGCCATATTTATATGTGTGTATTCACTGGAAAACAGTTATCTCTACCCTAATGTGTGTAGTAGTTATTGAAGAATAAGTATTTTTAACTCGCATAGAACAAGCTGTAAAAATGTGTCGGTCTGCTTGAGAACACAGCAATCGGTGCTTTTTGAAACAGTTCATTAAATGATTATCTTAATTTCTTTGTTTTTACTTTTAAATTAGTCTCTTCAGTTTTTGTTGGACACATGCAAACTTCTTGTGATTGGAGCGGGAGGACTTGGATGTGAACTTCTCAAAGACTTGGTAGGGCACATAAGCTTTTATGCTTTCCTCAAACCTGCAAAAAGTTGTTCATCATGTTTGGCTCATTACTACATGATTTTTTTGTTGTTTTTAAGGCTTTGTCTGGGTTTCGCCATATACATGTAGTAGACATGGATACCATTGATGTGTCTAACCTAAACCGACAATTTCTTTTTCGGTAAGATTTATTTATAGTTTTCCTGTGACATTTTCATGCCGACATTATAATGTAACAATATTGTAATTGTAATGCAACGTAATGTCACGTTTCCTTAACCTAGACCCAAAGACGTTGGGCGACCTAAGGCAGATGTAGCCGCCGATTTCATCAACAGTCGTGTTCCTGGATGTTGTGTTGTACCGTATCCTTAAACTCAGTGTGTCAGCATTAAAGCAACACCAAGTCCACCAGCAACAAAATGCATTTTGTATTGAGTGTGACTTAATATGTTGTAATGTAATGTGTTTTTGTAGTGCACATATCTTTATCTCCTGGTGTGCAGCATACACTGCCCAAGGGTTTTGTGTTGTCAATCTCTTGAAACCTTGGCCCTGAGACATTCTGGAGGTTTAGTATAGAAGTTTTGTTATCTTGTCTCTTGACGTTCATCTTGAATCATCCTTGAAGCATTTGGATACTGTAGAAACCATTCACATTTAAATACCCAACAAAATTTTATATAAATGCAGTTTTTTGTGGTATACAACATTTAACGGAACATTAAACAATGGCAGCAGTTTAAATATATGAACAATGTCAACAGTACTGTTTTAGTTCCCAATGCACTCCCTTGTAACCTTAACCTAGTGCCGGCCTCAGACATTTTAAAAAGATTCAAGACTTTGATGAGACATTTTATCGGCGTAAGTTTGCATGATGCTTCTCTTTTTGGTCTAACTGTCTCTTTTTGGTCTAATTGTCTGCATGGCTAGCTGGTGAAGTTTATGTCTGTAATTGAACTCCCTTATGTTCTTCTGTGCTGTTCTTCACAGAATTCCACATAATTGTTTGTGGCCTGGACTCCATCATTGCCAGGAGATGGATAAACGGAATGCTGGTGTGATTTTGAGTCATATCATTTAACCATCCAAAAAGCCCTGAAATAAATCATCAGCAAAGTTTTGTATATTCTAAATGTTCTCATAACTTTGGTGTTATGCCTGGCCTGTGTTGTAGATGTCACTACTTGTGTATGAGGATGGTGTTGTGGACCCGAGCTCATTAATCCCTCTCATTGATGGGGGCACTGAAGGCTTTAAGGGGAATGCCAGGGTTATCCTACCTGGCATGACCGCCTGCATTGACTGCACCCTGGAACTCTACCCCCCACAGGTCAGAAGCACACTTTAGCCACATGCCTCAGTCTTACTGTAGATTTTGTGAAATCTGATGTTTTTAATTTGTTAGTTAATCTATTTTAATGGTTATGCACAGACTACCTCTTTTTTAAAAACGGTCTTGTTGATTTATTTATGTATTTATTTATTTTTAAATCTTCTCCCTACTAATTAGATCAACTTCCCCATGTGCACAATAGCCTCCATGCCAAGGCTGCCCGAGCATTGTGTGGAATACGTCCGCGTTCTTTTATGGCCCAAAGAGAAACCCTTCGGAGGTAGCTGTTCTCAGCACATTTTTCACATATATTCTTTATAGAGAATAAGGTTGTTGCATTTCCTGTATATAATATATGTATAGATATAGTAATTTGGTTGTTCCTTGTGGAGCGATGTGGCATTATCACTAAGCTCATTTAGAAATGGTGATTTATATACGTGGTTTGTGACCTTGTTGTTACAGTTTTGCCATTAAAGGAGAACTTTGGTGTGAATGAATCCATAGCCCTGTTGTTTGAGATCACAGAGTGCTGTTGGTAGGAAAAAGAACGACAACATTTTGATGCAGCATAGACCGAATAATAAACTGGAAGCTAACACTAACTGAGTGGGGCAAATAACGTAACTTTCAGTCTCATTTCTCTATGCCCCACTTAGTTAGCTGCTACTGTCCTATGCGGTCTATGCTGTATCAAATTTTCTCATTCTTTTTCCTATAGAAATCACTTCATGACATGGAACAACAGGGCTATGCATTGTTTCACACCAAATGTCTCCTTTAACCCCCCCCCTGTTGTCCGCTTACCCACAGACAACGTGACCCTGGACGGGGATGACCCTGCGCATATCCAGTGGGTGTTTGAGAAGTCCCAAGAAAGGGCAGCGGAGTACAGCATCACAGGAGTGACCTATAGGCTCACTCAAGGTGCCCCCCCCCCCCCATTCACTTATGTGGCGCATCTTATTTTAGTCACATTTCCACAGAGCCGTGGCCTACAAAAAGCTTTGAGGAGAAAATATATTAAACTCACAGTGTCAGAAAGAAATTCACAGTCTTGTTGAGTAGCCATACCCAATTGGGGTGTTCATTGCTGATTGCAGTGTGTATGAAGACTTTGAATCACTTTGATAACATTGCAGTAATGGCCTAATGGTTGTTGTAATTGTCAAATGTAGGAAGATCTGATCCTGAAGGCAATTTGAGGAATGAGTTGTAAATACTGTGGTACATCCATGTTGCAGGTGTTGTGAAGAGGATCATCCCTGCTGTGGCCTCTACAAATGCGGTCATTGCTGGTATGCTGACAAACTGTAGTTATATTCTCTAAACTAATATTGAACCACAGCTGTTACTATTGAACAACTACTATACTGAACAGTGATATTGGACTCTTTCTGGTAAACATTTTGTAGCAAAAGCATAAATCGAGTGCTATGTGTTTGTTTTCCTTCTTAGCGTCTTGTGCAGTAGAAGTATTCAAAATTGCCTCGAGGTGAGTTTCTTTTTTTTACTCACACCCAAAACACATGCCAGCGAGCAATGCAGTACGTTCCATTCTTTTCAGTTGGAAGGTGGCAGGTGGTGGTGTAGATGAGCAGGCGAGGCGGGCGGTAAAAGCAGAGCAGTGTTTAACTTTATGCAAATGAGTGGGGGGAGGGGGGGGGGGGTGTTTGCTGAGCGGTATCCGATGACATCGTTTCAAATGACGTTCCATTTTTTTCAGTTGGAAAGCAGCAGTTGGTGAAATAAACATTTAAGAATGGACGCATATAACATTTTAAACAGTGCCATTGATTAACATTATATTGCCATGCCAAAAATAAAATAATCATTACCATTCAGGATTCCTTAGCCTTTAAAACTCAATATCTCTTAAACTGATTTCAGCTGCCCCACTTAAAGTGGAGCAAGGGGCGATACATTTCGCTTGCATGTATTTTGGGTGCTGCACTGGATAATAAAATAGATGAATAGATAATAAAATAGATGAATAAAATATGTGTTTGCAATGTGCTCTTTGGTCTTACATTTCTCTGCTTTGACAGTGCCTACATTCCTTTGAACAATTATTTGGTCTTCAATGATGTCGACGGGCTATACACATATACTTTTGAGGCAGAGCGAAAGGTCAGTATTTTTTTTTTTGGAGTCAAACAGCTGTAGTCAGTATTTTTCACTTTTTGAGCAGGTGATATGATGTGTTTAAGCATTTACATTTGTTCATTCATTCATTAGTTCATTTATTCAGTCACTGGTCTGTTTATTCATTCATTATTCATTCATGATTAAGTCACTTGTTCATTGGCCCACTCATGCATGCTTATGGTTTGTGTTTCCCAGGAGAACTGCTCTGCCTGCAGTCAGGTTCCTCAGGATCTGCAGTTTTCCTCCTCGGCTAAACTGCAGGAAGTGCTAGACTACCTGACTGAGAGTGCCTCACTGTGAGTCCGCACAAACAGCCTTGCCATAAAATTCCCTCCAAAAGTCATATTCAAGCCTGTTGCAACACTTCTCAGTGATGTGAAAAGTTTAGTTGTAAACCTGTAATGGGTCTGACAGGGTTAAGTTTGGTTGCATTAGGTTGTGAGAATGATACCAGTGATAGATGGAATACATTGCATTCGGTTGTGACAATGTTACAATATGTGTTTGCAACTTAAGTCAGGGAGATTAAATGAAGCAGAGCTTTTTTTTTTCTTTCTTTTCAACCTTGTCATCTTTATGGTGCCTTCTCCCGCTTACAGACAAATGAAGTCACCTGCAATCACAGCAACCCTTGAGGGCAAAAACAAGACACTTTACTTACAGGTAAAACAGGATGATGGACTTGTCAACGGAGATGCTAAAAGCTGACAGATTGCCTTGAAAACATTTATTACAGCATGGTTAAGGCATGTTTGTGAATTTTATGGTGTTTTGCCATGTAGAACAACACTACATATGGGGTAGCCAATTAATTTGAAGACAAAACAAAAACAAGCTATGTGCTAAAACATTCCAAAGCAAAGGTAAAACTTGTTTAGCATCATATCTGTGAATGTTGGTGGCCATTATGCTGTAGCACACAAATTATTTTACAGGGATACACAGTGTAAGATTAGCAATGGTCTGTTTTTGATATTGAATTTAATCCGAAAGAATAAAAGTTTCCTCTCTCTCTCTCTTAAGACGGTGGCCTCTATTGAGGAGAGAACGCGTCCCAATCTCAGCAAAACCCTTAAAGGTGAGAAGGTATCTTGTAACCTGGCTGGCATGCCGTATTCTTCTATCCAGTTTCCACTCTCTGAAGGCTTTTAGTGTATGTAACAGTGCCTGCACAGCAACAATGACTTGAATTGTCCCCACCCACACTGTGATTGCAGAGCTTGGACTATCAGATGGACAGGAATTGGCCGTGGCTGATGTGACCACACCACAGACGGTGCTCTTCAAACTGCACCTCACCTCATAAGATAGACCTGCTATCCTTTCAATGTACAGCGTACATTTTGAATTATATTGCCGCTCCGAATTACAATTTGGGACACAGACTTGAAAACAGGAAATGCTGAAAAGTAGAAGTGAAAGTTGTGCTTGAATGCAATTATGGAAATGTATAAGTCAATCAGTGTTGCTGATTGCAGTTGTTATTGTCTGCTGTGGATTTGCCACATTACAACGGAAGAAGAAATTGCATGGAAACTGCGACCTGTTAAAACAACGAATGTGTGTGTGATACAGTAGTTTTTTTTTAATGCACTGCAGCCTCTGTACTGGGACGGCACAGGATAATTCATTTGAGAATTGATGTTCTGCTTTGTGTAAATTTTTATTTATTGTGTATGTCCTGGTGTGTGGCATTCTTTGTAGTTGTATGTCTCATGGTACTGACCATGCAAAAAAGGAAAAAAAAACATTTGTAGGAAATAAAAAGTAATTTTTAAAATATTGGCCTAGTTTCTGTGTTTATTGCTGCTCATAAAAAAGGTAAACAACTTATGTTGGTCATGTGCTTGCTGTTAATTGAAACATTTTCTAATGTGATGCTAGTTAATTCATTATGAAACACATGAAGTCAGTACTTTCATAACATTTATACTTCCATATGTACCCAACATAAACTGTGTAGATGTACCACAATGACTTTACTTGAATTTCTGCTCCGAGCATTATTTTATAGGTGGGTCTACAGCCTGAGTTCTCGTGACGTCACGTGAAGGTTCGCTTGATGCTACGTGGAAAGGAAGTAGAAGCTAGCTCCAGAGGTGGACGGCGAAGTATCAAAACAAACGATGTAGCTGGTTGGGGAAAGATTAAATGTAGTTCGACTACGTAAAAGCAGCAATGTCGTAAAGAGAAGACTTGACTATCATCTGAAAGCGCAGATGCTGTCAAGGCTGTTGCATCTACACGATGTATTATTTGTGACTGCAACGATCTCGGTTTCTCGTCTTCCATGGACAGCTAGTTAGCTAGATTACTAGCTTCTGGCTATTTAAGGCCTGGCTAGCCTATTAATTCCGAAGTGTTGAAGTTTAATGTTGGGATTTTGTCACCAACAGTCAAAGATCTGATTACTTTGCTGTTAAACGTAGCTCAGTGTTTAATGTTGTTCAATCTTAGCTCCTCGATAAACGCCCATTAAGCTCGCGAAAAAAGTGGGTTAGCTTGAGTCATCATGAGTTGGTTTAACGCGTCGCAGCTGTCGAGCTTTGCTAAACAGGCGCTGACAACAGCTCAGAAATCCATCGACCGTGTTTTGGACATTAAAGAGGACGATCCCTGGGGAGACACTGTCCTTCCTACGTATGACGGTAAGTTTGGTGATTCCACATTTACAGTGAAAGGCCAATTTAGGCTTCGTCATCAGTCGTGTTATTTAACTGTCTGGCCGGCCCAGCTGATCTAAGCACCTGTTCTCTGACACTTTGACTTGCAGCTTCACTAATAGCATAATGGCATATCCTAATTTTGTCACATTTTGTTTACAATAGCCTACTTCAGTATGTCTCTTAGGTACCAACTTACCGTCGAATATTCAAGGGATCTATTTTTGCGTCCAGTGTGGGTTACACATTAATTTCTGAGTATACTTCCTGGTGTTGTTCACTCTGTTCATCTGGAAAGAGCACCCATAAACTTTACAGTCTCCTCCATTGCTGATGTGTATGGCTGGTGTGTCCTTGCAGCATTGCCAGGGAAGCCTGGCTCAAGTGGGGGATGGGGGATGAATCAGTGGGACACCCCAGCTGAGGAGTGCACCCAGACTACCCCTCCCTCATCCGAGGCCATCACCACCCCGGTGACTCGCATGGTGGTGGATGAGACGGAGAGTTTCTTCAGTGCCTTCCTCTCTCCCGGAGACCTGTCAAGCGTCAAGACCACGCACGTGGTGTCTGTCGCACCGACCAAATCTAGCCGAGGACCACAGGAGAAGAAGGCCAAGAGAGGTTCGGTGTCCTCGGTAGACGACGTGGACTCCCTTCAGCTTGGAGAGACGGTCGAGGACCAAGAGGAGAGTGAGGGAGATGTGGATGTGGACATGGACAATGGGTCTATTCAAGCTGAGTCTGAACAGTCGGGCACTGGCCAAGGTGTGGTTCTGCTGGAGCTGGAGCCTGTCACCTTGACTGTGCCAGAGCAAACAGTTACCAGCGAAAGCCAGACTGCGCCTGACACCATAGTGATGGTATCTAGTGACGTCTCGCCAGACAAGCCTCAGACCTCCGAGCCGGAGCTGTGCGAGGACCCTGCGGAATCAGCCGAGGCTTCAGACCCCAAGAGCCCCTCCGAGGCAGCGCTGGCGCCCCCGAAGGAGATTGTTCTGGAATCTAAAGAAGCGAAAGGGGAGGACAGGCAGAGCGACACCCCCTCGCCCCCCGTCAGCGCCTTCTCCTCGGGCACGTCCACCACCAGCGACATCGAGGTGCTGGACCACGAGAGCGTGCTGAGCGAGAGCTCTGCCAGCTCCCGGCAGGAGACGGCGGAGGCCAAGGCGGGCCTGCACCTGATGCAGGGCTCCTTCCAGCTGCTCACGGCCTCTGCCTGCGGAGACTTCCCGCGCCTGGACGACTACCCCAAGCTGACGGAGAGCTGCGGCTCCTCGTCCGACGCCTTCGAGCGCATCGACTCCTTCAGCGTGCAGTCGCTGGACAGCCGCAGCGTCAGCGAGGTCAACTCTGATGACGAGATCCCTGGAGGACGCACCCTGGCCTCGGTCACGTCGGCCTCTTCGCACACACCCCCCGTCTCCCTCATGGTATCGGTTCAGAGTAAGAAAGAGGAAGGGGGAGAGGAGGAGGAAGAAGCCAGTCAGAGGATAGACGAAACGCTGAAGGAGCAGTCTCTGGACGAGGCCGAGATGGAGATGGAGATGGAGAGCGAGATGGAGGAGAGCGGTCGCAGTGCCACGCCTGTGAACTGCGAGCAGCCCGAGGAGGAGCAGGAGTCGGATGTCACGCTGTCGGGTCTGAGCGCAGATGCGAGCGAGCCCTTGACTCCACCAGTCATGGAGGAAAGGAGAGGGGCCTCCACCACACAAATGCTGGAGCTTCAGAAGGTGACACCGCTATTCAGAGTCTAAGACAGCCATTGATTTTATTATTAATAATTTAGTTATTAATTTAGTGGTATGTTTTATGGGTCAGACGAGGCGTCTGTGTTCCAAGACACTGATAAAACCCTGTTGTGTGCAGATCATTGACGAGCTCACAAGCAAACTTGACACGAGGGAGACCCAGCTGTTATCAGTCAGTAAAGATAAGGCCAGACTGGAGGAGCAGTGCGACAACCTCAAAGAGTAAGAACAGAAAAATAAAAACTAAAACCCTTCTTTTCACCCTAAAGTAGGTCAAAGATATCCAGTGTCAAAGATAAACATTTATGGATTGAACTGTCCTATTTCCGCATTGGGTGCTAATGGGCATATCTGCTGTCTTCCAGTGAGATGATAACTTTACGGGAGGAAACAACTACTGTCCAGTCTCTTAAAGATGAGTTCACTCAGCGCATTGCAGAGGCGGAGAGAAAGGCCCAGTTGGCCTGTAAGGAGAGGGACATTGCCAAGAAGGTATTCCTCTCACGTTACATAAGAAATGTTTTCTTGTGGTGTTCTTGCCAAACTGTAAACCACTTTGAGCTGCATCTTGTATCTATGAATTGTGCTATACAAGTAAAGATTATTATTGTATTATTATCATTATTATAAAAATGGTCAGCTGTTTCATCACCAGTTAGCAGACCAAAGTGTTTTATATTTCATTTTGTGGCTATAGGAAATCAAGGGCTTAAGGGAGGAGCTATCCACCAGGTTCAACTCCAGTGAGACTATGGAGCTGATCAGAGAGAAGGAAGAACAGATCAGAGGACTTTTGGATGAGGGTGAGTTTTCTCTCCTTGCTCTTGTATCATCTGTTCAAGGATTTATATTTATGTTTTTATGTATTGTACTCGGTGCTTTTATCCGAAGTGACATGCAAAAACAATGCAAATGCAAAAAACACATTAACAACATTGACATACAATTGCACTAACACATGATTAACAATGAGATTAACAAAAACGCATAACTAAAAGTGAAAAAACAGTCAGTATGTAAAACACTGCAGTAGGGCAGTGTGTGATGAGATGTCTGGAACCTTTTTCCAGGTGAGAAGTTGTCTAAGCAGCAGCTGCAGCATTCCAACATCATCAAGAAGCTTCGTGTGAAGGAGAAGGACAGCGATGCCAGGATCGTCAAGCAGACCAAGCAGCTCAAGGAGCAGGAAGAGGAGCTCAAACACCTTCAGCAGGTCGGTCAAATGGGTGTGTGGGCTTGTACTACATGCAGGTGACTCGGCACATTTTTGGCAGGTATTGGTTTTGATAAGTTAAAGGGGACGTATTATGCAAAAAAAAAAACACTTTGTGTGTTTTGGTATTGTCATTTGGGTCTCTACTGCTTCTATAAACACTCCAAGCACCACAAAAAAAACCCATCCATTCGTTTGCTGCAAGTCAGTTGAAAAATGTTGGTGTTAGGAAGGCTGTGCTTCTATGATTCATTTTTCTGGCTACCACCACGCTGACGTCAGCTCGGAGTCGAACAGTTGGATTGTGCCTCTGCTTTCTGCCATTTGCACGTGTAGTGAACATGAATTGTAAACATGGAATGGGTTGGGCCAATCGTGGCTAGCAAGACGCACATTGCATAAAGGTAAAAAAAAAACCTTAATGACTCATTCTGCAAGGAAAAATAACTGGCAAAATAGAACTGGCAAGATCTCCTTTATGTGACAGTGATTTCATGCAAATAAGTTTTATACGTTTTCATATGTTTTTATAGCCCATAAAGCTATTCTAACTTGTTGAAAAGTGTGTCCCATGCGTCCAAGTTGAGCATTGAGATTTTTAAACTGCTTGTGTTTGCAGGTCCTGGATGCTAAAGAGGAGGTGGAGAAGCAGCATAGGGAGAACATCAAGAAGCTGAACGCAGTGGTGGAAAGGCAGGAGCGAGAGTTGACCAAACTGCAGACTGACTTCGAGGAACTCCAGGAGAAGAGCCGCAGTGTTCAGGCAGCCCTTGACAACTCCTACAAGTAAGATTACCATGTAGTTGTAGTGTTAAGTGCAAACTGTGGACATATTGTTAAACTGTTTGCTAGAGTGGCCATTAGGGGATTTAAAGACAGGTGTTCTGGACATAGTTGATTAAAATAAGAACTGCACCTGTTACTTTGTCACAAACATCTTTTCTTTTTGGAGTGAAACTGTATTAGGAAAATCAGTGATGACTAGCATTCTAAACTTCTAAATAAAACTATAATCATCCTTGCCATCCCCAATTTAATATTAAATATTAAAACTTTAGATGTTATTGTTGTGCTAAAAAAAATAAAAATGAAACCATAATCATCCTTGTCATTATTGTCATTATTGTTCTCAAATGTAATGCACCTCCCTCTGAATCTCTGCTGTGATTGTGCTTAACAGGGAGCTTGCGGAGTTACACAAGGCCAACGCCACCAAGGACAGCGTGGCCCAGGAGCTGGCTCTGAGCCACCAGGTGCAGGCCAAAGAGGAGCTGGAGCAGGCCCTGGAGCGGGCCACCGAGGAGGCACGCATGCAGCAGGAGGCCCTGGCCAATCAGGTCGGTTCCCCCGCCCCCCTCATTCTTTCTCTCTAGCTCTTTTTTTCCACCAGCCTCGGCAGATAGGTGCTCCTGTGGGCTAGTGTTGGTTCTGCCTGAGGTGTCTTCCTGAATTTAAATAAACCAACACAAACAGGGAGTTTTTCCTCACCCCTGTCGCCCTGGTGCTTGCTCCCAGGGGGGGACACAAGCGGAGCTCAAAACAGCTCCCTGATGCATTTCTTTTTTCTGGCGCTGGTAGACTGTAACAAATGTTATCTTGTGTTGTGTTACCAAACTGTTGAAGCACTTTGAGCTATATCCTTCAATGAAATGTGCAATGAAAGTAAAGATTTAGTATTATTATTATTATTATTATTATTATTATTATTAGTAGTAGTAGTAGTAGTAGTAGTAGTAATAGTAGTATTATTATCATTCACGCTCCCTGCTGCCTAAGCAGGCTAAATCTGGTACAAAATGTCTTCAGCCCTCCCTATGTTGTTAATGCATGTTGCACATGGTCGCTGTAGGACATGAACTATATACACTAAACTGAATATGGCACTCTGTGGTGAGCTGTTAGTGCACCTCAGGCTGACGTGGGTAATGTCCCTCAGGTGGCAGATCTGAGGCTGGCCCTGCAGAGGGCTGAGCAGCAGCAGGCCCGGAAGGAGGACTACCTCAGGGAGGAGATCAGCGAGCTGCAGCAGGTAACACACACACACACACACACACACACACACACACACTCACACACACCAACACACACACACACACACATACACACACCAACACACACACTGGGTAAAGTGGCACTCTTGCTAGCCCCTCAGGCCAGTTATGGGATTCATTGTGTAGAAGTGCCACAGCAGGTCACCATTTCTTATGAGCTATTGTAATTAGTGTCATGAAAACATAGTCTTGTCTAGCTAGCTGTCAATGTGGAGTACACGTCACATACTCAACGAGGACAATCAGAGATGGCAACCTGGTCCTGACAGACAGACAGACAGACAGACAGACAGACAGACAGACAGACAGACAGACAGACAGACAGACAGACAGACAGACAGACAGACAGACAGACAGACAGACAGACAGACAGACACGCACACGCACACGCAGACGGACAGGGTCATTGCAATACCTGGTCAGTCCCCCCGGGGAGCAGGTAATTATGCTGAATCTGTGTGGTGTGGTGAATGATCCCAGAGGCTGCAGGCGGCAGAGAGCAGGAACCAGGAGCTGAGCCAGAGCATCACCTCGGCCACACGGCCCCTCCTGCGGCAGATAGAGAACCTGCAGGCCACGCTCGGAGGACAGACGGTATCGTGGGAGAAGCTGGAGAAGAGCATCTCTGACAGACTGGGTAAAAAAAACATAAAAAAACGAAAGAAATGCGCTGCACACTCAGGCTCCGTATACTAATTTTACAGGCAATAACATTTCGGACTGTGGCCTTCTTTACATTTCATACAAATGCAATTGCCACTGATCTAAATGTTTACCCCCATTGTAGCATTGCAGTAACATCTTACTGATAATGAACATATTGTGTTGATCTACTCAGTCCATAGTTCTGTGGGCTTCTTGCACTTTGGTGCTAAAAACTGTGTAGCCTGATGGTACAATGAAATCATGATTGATCAGATTCAGCTTCTTCTGCTGTTATATTATGAGGGTCGGTCAAAATATCTTTTGCTTTATTGCAAGAGAAATAACAAGCAAAAAACAGTGTATTATAAATTAAAATAAAATTGTACATCTGCTTTTGAAATCTGCTCAGTAACAGCAAAGTGAGTCCAATATGAACTGAAGAACACACATGCTTTTACCTCTGTGCAAAATTTCAACGAATTCCATAAAAGAATAAACTCTCTATGTTGAAAAAGGCGTTTGTTTTTGACTGGCCCTCTTTGACTTTAACATAACTCACCCAGTTTCTCTCATTTGTCACCCAGTGGAGGCCCAGGCTCAGCTTGCCATTGCGGTGGAGAAAGAGAGGGCTGCCACAGACGAGCTGCATGGCCTGAAGGCCCAAGTGGCCTCGCTGGAATCCCAGAGTTCCTTGCTGCGACAGGAGAAGGGCCGTCTGCAGGGCCTTCTAGAGGCTGAGAAGACCAGGCGAGAGAAACTAGAGGATGACATCAGCAGGTATAGAAGCCTTTAGCCATCAGTTGTCTTCTCTCATGCTGTTTACTTAATGAAGGTGCTGCTGGTCTTGCTGATGTTGTGTTGTGTACTGGCGTAAGTCCAGTTACCCATGCAGCAGGATATCTTAGCAGGCTGTGAAAGGCCTCAGTGAGCTGGGAGAGGCACAGATTTGCACCACGCTTGTTTGTGTTTGTTGTGTGTGTGTGTGTGTGTGTTTGTGTGTGTTGTGTGGATATCTGTGACCTTACTATGAATGAGTGTTTGTATGTTAAATGAGTGTGTGTGTTTGTAATATGTGTGACCGTACTATGAAAGTGTGTGTGTGTGTGTGTGTGTGTGTGTGTGTGTGTGTGTGTGTTTGTGTGAATATCTGTGACCTTACTATGAATGAGTGTTTGTACGTTAAACGAGACGAGTGTGTATGTGTGTTTGTGTATATGTGTGGATATGTGTGACCTTACTGTGAAAGCGTGTGTGTGTTCAATAATTATTGTGCACTCATCGAGTGGTCTTCTGGTCCAGGGAGCACGTGGAGCTGGAGAATCTGAGGGGGGAGCACACACGCTCTCTGGAGGAGGGCAGGAAAGAGAAGGTAGCGTCTGTTACTTGCTGACCACTGTACCTCCTCATTAACCCACTACACCTTCTCACCAACCCAATTCACCTCCTCATCAACCCACTACACCCATAGTGTACACTCTGTTTAGTCACAGTGTTGTCATGAGTTAGTCACAATTTTGGCATGTCATTAGCCTCTCTCATTCTTTCGCTATCTTGCTCTCCACCTTTCTATGTGAAGTCTATGTGCCCTCTGTCTATCTCTGTCTCTGTCTCTCTCTATTTCTCTTTTGCTGTCGCTTTTGCTGTCTTTTTTTTCAACCTCTATTTTTCTATTCTTATATTTCTCTCTATCTCTCACGCTCATTCTGCAAGTCCATCTCCCTGTATGTCTAAGAAATAGCCCGTCCAACTCTCTCTCTGGTCTGTCTATGTAACCTGTCTGCTATGCTTGTGTGTGCCCGCCAATGTTTTTTTTGTTTTGTTTTGTTTTTAATACTGTCTGAATACACATGCACATTAAGCATTGCCCATCCTCTCTCCAGTTTTCCATTACCTCACAAGTCCATCTCCCTTTTGTCCTTTCTCCTGCCCTCTCCCAGCTGCTGCTGACCAACCAGCTGGAGATGGAGAAGATGAAGGTGGAGCAGGAGAAGAAGAAGTGCTACCTCGCGCAGGAGGCCCTCAAGGAAAAGGTCAGGCTCTGCTGTGTTTACACTTGCGTGCCCTGGTGTTTTTCCACTTGGGCTCTGAGCCAGTGCCCACGAACAGTGTTTACCTGTCTTATGAAAGCCCTGTTCTGTTAAACCCTTGGTAAATATTATGGAGCGAGGTGTTCAGACTAACTCCGTGTACACATCCTTGATGACAAAGAAAAAGGTCTAGCGGCACAGTGAGACCTTATAATTAAAGGAAAACTTTAAAAAGCTCGAAGAATCTCCTTACCTGTTAGTATAACAAAGACCCTGGCATTCTTCTATGGACTTTCATAATGGCAACAGCTAGAAAACTACGGCAAGGTACTACCTGTAAGAACACTCTTTTTAATAAATGATGTGTACACTTACAAGCTTTCTCCGTGCCTTGTTTTGAATGCCAGGGCCTTTGTTACACTACCAATGAAGTATGGCGTTTCTTCGAGTTTTTAATGGTTTAAAAATAGCATTATGTTCAAGCTTTCTTTGTACCCTTCACACTAGCATTGTTAGTATTCTCAACCAAAATGGTAAAAATAGGGAAGTTTGAAATGCAACAGGCAATCATCCTCAGCAAGTTTTCCTTTAACTACAACATGTCTGTCATGTAAATTACAGTGTTAGCGCATGGTGAGTCTAGGAATACTGAAGTCACAGGTGGGCATGGCCTTCCTTACTCTGCTGAGCCATGCTGGAAATGAACGTGCTGTGTTTTCCCCCCCCTCCAGGAGAGGAAGGCCCTGGTGCTGTCTGTGAGTGAGCCCCCCACCTCCTCCACCCCCTCCCTGTCCCGCTCCAGCTCCATCAGCGGGGCGGACCACGCCGGCCTGCACTCCTCCCTACTGGCTCAGGTACGCAGCTGTTCATGCCTGTCACTCAAATGAATGAGGGGGAAAAAGTTGTGTAACAGGATTCCTTATTGGTTCTGCTGGATTCCATATTGTGTTTGCAGTGGCATGTTTATAGTTTGGAATAGAGTGTCATCACCTCAGACTGCTGATAAGTTACACAAATGCAAACAAGCAGGAAGCACAAATGCAAACAAGCAGGAAGCAGGAAGGAACTAGGCGTGAAGGGAAAGGCTAAAGCTATGCAACATTTTCAGTATAAATAGGACAAAGGAGGGTAAAACCTCATTCTCACTCATTTCTGCTATCCGCATTGGATCAAGTGTCAGTGTTGTGTCTATGGTGTTGCTTATGTGCTGGTATATAATGTGGACTTAAAGCAACACTAAGTAGTTTTTTTCAGCCTTAAAATAATGTTTCATAAGTTGTTTCAGTGGTTTGTCAAGTTGTAACAGGGTGAAAGGCTTCCGCTTCAAACCTGTAAGGGCGACAGAATATGAAAATTACGTATTGGTTTGAAAGACCATAGCTACACACGCCACATTAATTTCTTGAAATTCTCATTTAAAATCTCATTGTGAGTGTGCATCCTTCTTTGCCTTCATTGGTGTATGATGTGTCCAGCAGGAGGACTCCCTGGACCACTCGTTTGGCTCCATGTCCCTCAGCGGGAACAACCTGTACGAGGTGGCGCGCCTAGGAGGAGGCTCCAGCATCATGGAGAACCTGCAGTCACAGCTCAAACTGAGAGAGGGCGAGATTGCACATCTTCAGGTATAATATACATGTGCTCACACACACACACACACACACATACATGTACACACACACATGCATATTTACTTAATGCTTCAAATTCAAATGTTGATTCAATTCATGAGATGTTAAATCATTTTCCTCCCTATTTCTGTCTATATTTTTAATTCTCTCTTTCTGTCTGTCTTTTTCTGCCCCCTTTCTCTCTCCCTCTCCCTCTCCCCCTCTCTCTCTCTCTCTCTTTCTCTCTCTCCCTCTCCCTCTCTCTCTCTCTCCCTCTTCCTCTCCCTCTCTTTCTCTCTCTCTGTCTCTCTGACTGGTCCTTGTCCTTTGTTCAGCTGGAGATTGCCAGTCTGGAGAGGAGTCGCGCGGTCATGGCGGAGGAGCTGGTGCGGCTGACCAATCAGAATGACGAGATGGAGGGGAAGGTGAAGGAGATCCCCAAGCTGCGCATTCAGCTTAAGGTGAGCACGGCGGCCATCTTAAAGAGAGACGAGGTCTGTTGGATCATGGAGAGGAGCATAAATACAGGTTGTGTATTAGTCAAGTTGTGACACCAGGCAATCAGAGCCTTACCGTCAGTTCCAGTGTTTGTAATGGTGGTTATCTGTTGATGATTCAAGGTGGTTACAATTGTTCTGTTATTACATCGCCACATGGCAGAACCTGATATACTGAAAGAACAGCAATATGCAACTTCTTCGAGTTGCATAATTAATCATCTTCATAAGTTGGTAGATGCTTAAATGAGTCATTACCAGGTGAATGAAGACTTTCTCAACCGCCCCCGCTGTCTGTGGACAGAATACCACGCTTGAAATATCTGGGTGTCTGTCCCGGCACCCTCAGATTCATGAAGTCTTGGATATAGCGTGAGGCGGGATCATGTTAAATTCTGACGTTACTTACCTCGTTGAACATGACTGCTTTTGTATTCTCCTGTTACTCTGATCAGTTTAGTTGAAAACTCATGCACAGGGTGAGGGGAAGGGGAAAACAGTCCATTTTTACGAGAGTGTCCATTTACTTGGAGACACTAGGGTGACCTGTTGAGAAAAAGCACTCAAAGTTGCATAATATCTCTTTAACATAGTATTCGAAATCTAGTATTGAGCAAGCTAAGCACTTTAGATTGTAAACAGTTATTTCATTTTCATTTTCCTTTGCACACTTGAGATATAACAACACGAGCAAGTCAACCTTTCATTTTGCTTTGCACAACATGATCACTTCAAACAGAAAACAGCTAAATCTTCCTGTTCTTGTGCACACTTGAGATATAATACAATCACTTTAAACTGTAAACAGCTAAATCTTTCTTCTGCTTTGCACACTTGAGGTATAATGTAATCACCTCAAACTGTAAACAGTTAAATCTTCATTTTTTTTTTTTCTTTGCGCACCTCAGGTATAGCAACACATGCACTTCAGATTGTAAACAGTGAAATCTTCATTTCCCTTTGCCCACCAGGATCTGGAGCAGAGGCACAACACCATCCTCCAGATGTACGGGGAAAAGGCGGAGGAGGCTGAGGAGCTGCGTCTGGACCTGGAGGATGTGAAGAACATGTACAAAACCCAGATCGACGAGCTGCTAAAAAATCAAAAATAGACTGAAAACACAACAAGAAAAAGACACTGATATCCAAACATACAGTAACAGGCTTTAAGTGCATTCACTGTAAAAAAAAGAAGGTTGTTGGAACAAAATGGGTACAAGAGAAGCCACTTCTTTTACCTTGCAGACTTTGGTTCGTATTAACAGCCATTTTTTTTGTCCCTTCCTGTGACAACACAGTTGTTGGGTTCTCTATTTATAGATGGATTACACTTCAAATAGACAGAATAGACAATGTGATTCTACACATTTACATACCAATCATAGCTTTATTCACCACCTTAGAGTAACAATCCTTTAAACATGTGTAAAGGATGTCATTGACTCTCCTCTGGTTTTTATATATATCAGTACTGTGTACATGGCTGCCGTGGGCTGGGCTGGGCTGGCAACAGTGTGTTTCTGGAATATGTAAAGATGGTATTTATTGACGTGAAATTGTGCCACAAGGTTTCTCGCCCTGGTTAAGACAGCTTGATGCAGCCGATTCCCTGCCTAGTATGACATCCTATCCTCTTCTACTACATTTTGATTTGCTAGAAAAAAGAATAATCTCAAATCTTCTAGGTGAATGGGGATGTAAAGGGTGAAGATTGACTTGCACTAAAATCTTTCTTTTTCTAAATGAAGTTATCTGTTAGTAGTTACCCAGTGATGGAGCTCTACAAACAGTGCTCAAACACATGACGCAAGTGGCTACTAGAGGGGTGTTGCACATTAACGTTTAGAACGTTTCGTCTTATTTTACACTAACTAAAATATATGAAGAGAAACGTATTTGGGAATGGTAATTTTCAGAGTCTGTAGTTGTCTATGTAAATGTGTAAATAAATAATCATTTATTGTTGAGTTGATTTCTATGCATAGTATTTGTCTCGGCTGTTCGTATGAAATTTAAGTTTTAAAATGTCTTTAACCAACCCTGCGGTTATCGGAGATATTAGAGCAGAACTACTGCTCCACCTGGTGACTAATAATATATTGCATGCCGGTCGGTGGTTTCCGGTAGTATGGCGACGACGTGGATACCCTACTTCTTTTTAGTTTGTGCACGAAGGTAATTACCTTTTCTTTCTGAAACTGAAATCGGTGCATACATTGAGTATAAAACGCATAACTGTTGATGATTAGGATAAACCACCGTCTGTCCAGTTCGATATCCAGAAAGCCTTAATTATCTCAAGAAAGATCAGATTGAATCGTCTGCAGTAGACCACTGGGCAGGGATGGAGGGCACTAGAAGCGTGCTGGCCATAATGCCCGTGTGGCACAATGTTTTTTTCTTTATCTGTATTGAACATATTGCTCGGTTTTGGCTTGTGTTCAGACGGATTGTTGTGAACAAGCACAGTTTGATGGCGACTATAATTTTTCTTCACTGGGCTACGTTTAATGAAGAACAGCGTAGACCAGTGGGTCTCAGTGGGCGGATAAAGTCTAGCTGCGTGCCTCTGTAGTATGTGGACAAATTAGGCAACAATCTGGAGAGGAAGTTTTTCCCACATTGGAAATGCTGTCAGTCAAGAGTCTGTCGCAGCTTTCTGCTACTTGTGCCCACTGTCCAAACTGTCCATTCGTTTCTAAGACATCAAATAGTTACGTTTTCGATCTGTAAGGGAACATAACAAAACAAAGTGAGATGCTAAATGTATTAACTTGGGTGGGTTAGAAGGCTACAACGCAAACGCGGGTGACACAAGATGGGTGTAGAAGTTCTATTTACAAATGTTACCAAACATTCCAAAGTGGCACTGGGCATCTGATATGAATACCCGCCAAAAGAGGGAGATCTGTCTGCCAGATGCTGTTTTTACATTTGTTCATTTGAAGGAGGCTGCTATGACACAAATAACAAGATTAATGGAAGATGATGTATCGATTTATTTTATATGTTAGTTGTCAAGTCCCAATAATTATAGCTTGTAACCTTGAGTATATGATGTGGCATTTCCTACCAGCTGTGCAGTGCATGGGAATGTAATGCATGGTATGCGCTTGGGCCAAGTAATGTTCTCACGCCTCAGAATTTTCTGTCAGCCCAAACGCAACCTTGTTTTGATGTCAGCGCCCCCTGTTTTGTAGACTATTTCTTAAACAATGGTAGGAAAAGGGTCACTAATACTTCCTGCAGCAGGAGATCTATATGGAGTTCAGTTCCTTTCTGCTGAGGCAAGTTCTCACAAGCCTGGCGTGTCAGACGAAGTCCTGAGGTCCTGTCCAAGCCTCTGTCTGTGTTCACACGTGTGTTTTGTGTGTGTACGTGTGTGTGTGTGTGTCTGGGTCGTCCACCACAGAGACTGGTTTGTGCTCTGAGCCAGCCAGCCAGGCGGACATTACCAGAGCTGTGTGTGTGTGTGGGGGACTATGCTGCTGTTGCTGGCGCTGGGCACGGTCTTCACTTGCACTGTGGTCAGCACCGAGGTGGCCGAGAACAGAAGCCACAAACCGCTACTCAACTACAGTAGCTTCTCGCTGCCGGACGAGCACATCCCATACTTCTTGCGCAACAACAGGAAGGTTGCCGAAGTTTGCCGACAGGATCCGCTATGCCCATTCAAAGTAAGATATGCCCGGTCTAAAACCGATCCTTCTCTGCTTGATCTTTTTAAAATGGCACACGTACATACATTTATATGCAATTATACACGTGTACAAAGCAAGTCAATGAACTCCTAATGCTGTTTGCCAGTCGCACCAATATGGTGGCTCAGGAGTCTTGACCCAGATTTTCTCTCTGTGCCATGCTAGAATGCTCTGCGGGTTAAGCACGCCTGTTGGGGCTATGAGAAGAACTGCTCACCGGACAACAGAATGGGCTACCCCGTGTGCTCCACAGTAGATTCCGGATGGTAAGATGGTCTTCTGTCAGTCCATTATTCGGGTACATTTAAAATCTGGAAAATAAATGCCCCTGAATCTTGACCTACCTATAAGATTTGTGTGGGACATTTTGTCAACTTGTATGACAGTAATTGCTTCCTATGAGTTGTATAATCCTATTTTTAAAAATGTGGATCATTACATCTAAAATAGCACACCAATTACATCAACTTCATATAAGACCTCATTTTGTCAGATAACTGAGTTTTAATACCAGTGAGGAGACTAGAATAGACATGAGGTATCCTGTCACATCAACATGTGACCTTGATTTTCTTAACATTATAGGATCTTGTTTGCCGGTTACTGTCAAGAGGCTCAACAACAAGTAAAATGTTAGTATATATCAGTATCTAAAGTATGAAAACAGCACCCAATAATACATAAAATGTATTCTTTTGGCTCTCAATATTTTTGTTTGAAAACGCTAGTACAAGTGTTAAATTTGAAGTGGTGTTAAATATTTGTGGACATTAGTGTGTGAAAATATTCTTTGCCTAAAGTAGGTGGTGAACTTTCAAACTAAGGGTCTAAATAAACTTTAGCTTTAGCAATAACTGTATAGCACAGCATCTTTGACATGCTGGCCTAATCCTCCCTGCCTTTTCCTCACCTTTGCAGACCGAAAACCAACTCACTGGTATAAGGGTTTGTTCCGGTGAACCAAGGTGATGAGACCCGGAAGTAATGCCTTCACTAATGAGCTGCCTTTCTCTCCCCCTCTTCCTCCTCCTCCTCCTCCTTCTCCAGGGCCAGCTCGGTGCCAGCAGGCCAGGAGCTCTTCTGGAAGCAGGCCGACTTTGGCTACGTGAGGGAACGCCGAAACGAACTGAAGAGTCTTTGCAAGCCCTTACATCCAGTAAGCTTCTCATTGGCTGTCCTGGGGTGCTCTTGCTCATATATTTTTCAAAAGGTTTTTTTTGGGAAGAGAGATTTTTTGCTTTTTGACTGGATAGGATGGTAGACAGAGTGACAGGAAATCAGTGGGAGAGAGAGACAGGTTAGGATTGGGAAATTACCTCGCGTCGGACTCAACCCTGGGTCCCTAGATTTGTGTTATGGATGACTTGGCAAACTGCACTGCTGTGCCCTTCTATTGCTTATGTTAAATACAGGATTCACAAGCACTGCCAGACATAAGCCTACATAATATGAATTATCTATAGATATATAAACCATAATAAATTGCTGTCATACTCCCCCAATCAACTGAAGCAAAACTACTTTTAAACCAACCCCAAACAAGAATTGTTTTTGTTGTGTTAAAGATGTGTTAGCTGTAATGCTCTCATGACTATAACAGTTTTATTTTTCCCCACACAAGGGGGACTCCAGTCTGAAATGTGCCAGTCACATGCGCTTCTGCCGTGCGACCAACCTGTACTTGGACCTGAGGAAACCCCGCAGAGGTCATGAGAGGTCAGTGTCCGATAATGGCGTGCGTCTGATGGCGTGTGCGAGGTCAGAGGAAGTGGCTGGCTGTATTGGGTGTGGTTCCTGTGCCACAGCTGTGCTGCTGCGATGGCCTGCTTCCTGCCTGAGGACTTGGTGCTCTGTTTTGTGTCTTTCTGCAGGTACAAAGAGGACTTCTTGCAGGGAGGGGAGATCGGGGGCCGCTGTCGGCTCAAGGCCAAAGCGCTGGTAGCTGAGGGGCAGCATAAAAGCCCTCTGCAGTCCTGGTGAGGAGCGCTCAGTTTGTTTATCATTCAGTTTACTTTTACAGATAGCACTTGCAGTGTCATGAGTGCGTAGCGAGGCTCCTGTTCTCTTCAGTGTAGGCATTGTACAGTATTAGGAGGCCAGAGTTGGTCATTGGGTACTTATTGCAGGAAAGTGGTCAGGTTTTCCCAGAACTGGCCACATTTGTTTGAAACACCATTAGTATGTAGTTGTTTTTCCAACTAGTGTCACTGTAGGTAGGATGATGTTCATGTGTTTTGTTTACAGTCTTTGGTCAGGTCATATCTCATCATTAGGATAGCCTCATACATCATGGATAATGGTACCCCATACAAGACAAACTACTGGGGCAGCTGTACATATAATATATTTTGCTTGTTCAGGTTTGGTGTGATGCATTTATTACAGTATAATTGAGAAATGTCATAGCTGCATTATAACTATCTATAAATTATAGACCTTTGAGGTCCATTTTCTGTAATGCCATTGATTTTTTTTTTATTCTTCCTTATTGTTAAATATGGTTTCTCGATAGGTTTGGTGTGAATCAATCCATAGCCCTGTAGTTTAAAAGTTAATGTGACATAGGCTAAATGATGAACTAACTCAGTTTTATTTTCCTATGCCCCATTCAGTTACTGTTAGCTACCAGTTTATTATTCAGTCTGTGTTGCGTGAAATCAACAGGGCTATTGATTGATTCACCCTGAACTTTTCCCTTTAAGGTTTGCAGAATTAGAATCATACACAGAGTTGGACTTCCACCCAGAAAACGATGGCCACTGTGACGTGATCGTCGAGAGGCCCACGGTGTTCATGAAACTCGACGCAGGTGACGATGGCTCGCTATACCATGCTGCCTTCATCTGCACAGATGGAGTTGCTCCTTGCTTGTCAAATATCTCACCATCCTTGCGGTTACCTTGATCTTCTCAGGGGTGAACATGTATCACCATTTCTGCGACTTTGTCAACCTCTACATCTCCCAGCACCTCAACAACTCCTTCAGCAGAGACATCAACATTGTCATGTGGGACACTGTGAGTAAATCAGTAATTGCACTTAAATCGGCTGCTGTTATGTGCTTCAGTGCTGCTTAAATAGCATCATTTGAGCTAAACAATTCTACACAACATTTTGTTG
>CM050211.1:36531149-36546149 GCA_027475355.1 Coilia nasus
GCTGAGATGGATTGGGCTCTGAGTGACGGCTTATAAGGGGGCAGGAACTGGTTTGCTGCTCTCTGCTCATTAGTAGGCAGTGCAGAGCGAGGACCTGTGCCCTCCTGACACCTACAGCTCAGCCTGTACACACGCACGCATGCACGCGCACACACACACACACACACACACACACACACACACACCACACACACACACACACACACACACACACACACACACACACACACACACACGCGTGGCCACACCACCACAGCAGCAACAGTAACAGTAGCAGCAGCAGCAGCAATGTGTATGCTTGTGCAATGTGTATTGTACATGTTTATTTGTGTGTGTGTGTGTGTGTGTGTGTGCACGTGTGTGAGCATGTGGTCTGTGTGTGTGCGTGTGTTTAAATGTGTGTGTGTTTGTGTGGTTGTGTGTTGAGACTGTATGTCTGCTTGTGTGAGTGTGTATGCATGTAGTAATGTCTTGAGTGTGTACGCACGTACAGATGTGCTGTTTGTGTGGTATCTTGAGTACTTAAGCCTGTGTGTGTGTGTATGTGTGTGTATTATTGTGAGCATGTGTGTGTATTTGTGTGAGTGATTCAGTGTGTGTGCGTGTGTGTGTGTAAGTAAGTGTAAGTGTTTTTATGTGTTTGTGTGGGGGTGGGGCGTTGCTATAGTCTGCCTGTGGGCTCATCAGCAGTGCCCAGTGTATGAGTGAGCCCTCTGCTCTGGGACCTCTGACCTAATTAGAGCCTTCATTAACACAGGAGACAAGTGTCAAAGCCAGCCCAGCAGTGAGAGAGAGAGAGAAAGAAAGAGACAGACAGACAGACAGACAGACAGACAGACAGAGAGAGAGAGACCGGGACCGGGCAACTCCCGCTGCGCATGTTAGCACCTGTCCATGCCGGAGGTAGGCCGCTCTCTCAGCAGTGTGTCACCTCTGGGCTAGTCACGCGGGCTGACAGGACCAGCCAGTTTATTTATGTTCACAAAGCAACACTGTGCACGACATGTCAGCCACTGAAAGAGTAGCATGCCCTTGGCCCATTATGGCTTGACATGGTGTGAACCTTAATCCTGAATGTACTGCAAAGGAGGCCGTGGACATGTTTGACAGCAGTGTTTCATTGTAGGGTATTTATTTTTGTTGTTGAGTGTTTCCAACTTAGTTCAGTGGTGTATGATAAAACAAGGAAAATTCAAACGAGGAAAAATTAATAGCACTCCTTATTGTCCGTATAGGTTGAATTTTATGTAGATAGGTTCATGTGTTCTTAAAATAGCTCACTCCATGGAAACAACCTGTTTTCTGTAGCTTATGTTACTGAATTGTATAGAGCTTGAATGTCCTAGAACATCATGGAAATTTTCTGTAATGCACCACTTTGTGGCCCTCTACCCCCAGAAAGTGCATTTTTTATACTTGAAATTTTGGAGGACAAAAAATGTTTTATATTTTTAAATGTTTTGTCTTAAAATGAATGTGTTACAAAAACTCTGTGTGGTGTTGTTTATGGGGCTTTTGCTAGTTTGACCTGTAGTTTTTGTGTCGGTAATGAAACTCATCAGCTTGTACTCCTCCATTTCCACTAGAAATAGACCAGAAATATTTGAAACTTTGCTCGTGACCTTGAACTGCCCTTCATTTCTGCTGATTTCAGAAAGAGACCTTGGCTGTGTGTCTTCGTTATGGTAGCCGGCTGATACGCGCGAGGTCCTACACAAAAGGGCAGTTGTGTAGTCTTCATTGTCACCATCATAAATCTGTGTGACCTCAAAACTCCGGCCAAATCTCAGTGGTCGACCTGCTACGTCCACAAGATGGTAGTACAACTCCACCTATGCATTTGAAAGCTGCCTCACCGTCAACCCTTAAAAACGCTATGGATGTAAGCACGGTGCACCAGATTTCAACAGTGGTCTCACGCAGATCTGTTACATTGCTGCGGGTGTCATTTTTAAACAGACATAATCTTTAGTTTTTAACCCAAGAATGTGCAGGTAGAGTAACCTCAATTTGCCACCAATTGATGTGAACATAGCTCTTTTGAAGACAGCTCAAGCTGTTGTAGTTTTATGTATAATTTTAAACACCTAAATGTAAACAGTAATCTACTTCCTTTAGCATCTGTGAGTTCAGGGGAGTCTGTAAAGCAGACTGTAAAACAGCCATACCCGTTCGGGGAAGCACTTAGGCACGACTGATGCAAAGAGAGTATTTGCAAAAAAACGTGGTGCCCTATTTCTTTCCATAAGTCTAAAGCACTAAGAAGGTAATCACGTCACCTAAGCTACACTCATTGCTCTCGTGAGTTTTGCGTCGCTAGTTGTCTCAAGTGTGGGCTTTCCCCGCTTCCTCGGGATTCTTTGCGCGGTGGGCCATTTTCCTCGCGCTTTATTTGGGCTGTAATTACCGCCTGTAAAGGAAGAGTGATGGTCTTAATGCGTAGGAGAGATCGCGGCCTACCCCTAGTAGTTAATGATGAACTCATATACTGCTAATGACAGCAACTTTACTTCTCTTTCCACATGTCCAATTTAGTGAACTCTATCTGCAAGCGCGGGTGGCCTTATTTTGTCGCTTTAAAAGTAATGGGGTGTCTCCGATGAGAGTGTTGAGGTATAATTATTTTCCTTGCCTTCAAGGGAAGAAATAAAATGCCAGACTGCACCTAAATCGCAGGCTTACCTCATACCTCATCGGTTGTATCTACGATTGTGTATATATTAATCTCTGATCCCGGGAGAGAAGCAGAAGAATTATTGTTTCAATAGTCATGCGAGGCCTATTCTTGAACACAATGCATCAACTTTGTCAAGCTTTTTACGCCTTTTTGCCGAAAGGTGTCTTTCCATTGCCCAGCTGTCAAATGCACAGAGGCGTGTTACACATGCATATGCGTATTTCCCCCCTGGATTCTGTTTGGTTGGCTTTGCATACCCTTCTTGTCAGCCTTACAGAGAAAATTGGCTTGTTTTGTTCCATCATCCGTCTCTTCATCATGTCAATTGTTCTTGTCTGTCTTTGCGCAATATCCATTACCCCGTGTACGAACTAGGCCTAATCTAATTTACTTTATATAGAAAATATTTCTCACCACTGAATAGAGATAAATCAATTTCAGTGTGCTCGTCTTCCCTTCCCACTTCCACAGACATCCCACAACGAAAGAAAACATTCGCTTTCAAAGGATAAATGTGGAAATATTGATTGAATGGGGAGTAATATTCCTCAAGTTATGACCAGATATTTCCATAATGCTTTTTCCCCCTTAGAGGGAGCAATAATATTGAGAAATAGTCCCAGTAGAGATCTTGTAACGCAAGCTCTGTGATGCCCAGAACGTCTATGCCCTTTACTCAAATTCAACGCATTCAGCAGTAATAAACATCTTTATGCTCATTTGACTGTACTTTGAAATGCTTTAGAGATCCTACACAACTCAAATATAGAGCAAGAAATAAAATAAAATGTATTTTAAAGCCATATATACTAATCCTGTTATAATCGACTCTCATTTAATATGTTCTAATTACACATAACAGACGACCAACCGATTGTATAATTATATGTTTGTAAGCCTTGTGGGCTATTTTGCCATCCACTCAATGCAAAGATTTTTGTCTTCTTGATACTTGCTCTCATAAGTTGCTCCTGACAACAGTAATACTTGCGTGCGTCATTAGTGTTCAACCAGATGGAACTGTCCTTGGTGCTGAATTTGGACACGTCTTCGTGTGGGATCTCTCAGAATAGTGGACGCCATTAACATTTGTTATAAGACAAAATTGGGAATTGTTGAACTGCCCAATTTACCCTCAAATGCATCACCAATGAAAAACGTAACTTTTTCTAAAATGGTCAGGCCTATGCTATACTATGTGTGAGAACTGACCCTGCACAGTGGATAGACCACATATACTTCCAGGCCCATCCCCTGCAGTTAAAAGATGGAGCACATGCTCAGTAATATTTCTGTCTGCCCAGATATCCCTGTGAAATGATATGGGTTGATGTATTCCGGCCTAAAAGTGCAACTGGCTGGCATTTTTGCCGGAGGTTCCGTGAATACAACCACCCAACGTCTAGCAGATATCCACAAGGCTATTTGTTGTTAATATTTTATTAGATTGGATACATGTCTTGACCAAAGGAAATATTCAGTGTTGGAGATGAACCGAACAGGGAGATTTAATGGGTGGTTTGTGAAAGACCATAGTATTTTCACTAAGAAAATGTATTTTGATACATTTTTGTTATAGCTTACTTTGCACACACTTCCCCACCCACCTTTTAGATGATACGTACAGACTGATGGGCTTTGAGAATAGGTCGCCAACTTTGTTCTGACTACTCCTTAGATGCCAAGCGTCAATTCAGGACATTTCATAAACTCAGGGTCTTCAGCTCTCCGGTGATGATGAGCACGTCACAGACCGAGTTAAATAACCGATGCAGTGAAAATACACCTAATTCCGACCATGGCGGGGGCTGTGTGCGATGCATTTGATCTGGGAGAAGGGGGGGAGGGGGGGGGGGCAACCAATAGAATAGGCTGTTGCAATACCAAGGTCATAGCGTCTGAAACGGCGCTTAGAAGACCTCTGAATAATCCAGTATCCCAGTCATTCTCACACTGTAATGAACCGCACTGGACAGATTATACTAAATGTGGAAAAAGTCATTAGTAGTTTGACAGTCTAGTAACATGTCTATGCTATTTATAGTAATTTGAATAGGGCCAGATATGATGCATTTAATAGAGACACAGATTGAAGATCATACTGAAAATCATGATCATGATCTATTGGTGACTTAATGATAATGATTGACACTTGAGCATCGTATACTGTGATTGGTAATATGAGAAAAAATGACAAGGTGAACCAGCTGAGACGAAGGCAATACCGTTTTGTGAGATGTAGGTTGCGATTGACTGAATCGACCTACAAATAAACACCTAGCAATAGTTAAAAACCCATCGCTAGAAAAGATTGCCTGGACATTTTTTTCTCTGACAAATCTTACAGATACAAATGAGTTTCAGACCACTGACCACTGTAGTTTTTTTATCTAATTTTTGTTAGACATAATTCTATTGATTATGTTTTTGGAACGCAAATGTCAGCAAGGCATATCGGATTGACTCTAAACTATGCATAAAATCGGCGCAACTTCTCATACAAACACTTGTGAGAAAAAAAAGATGACATCACTGAGAGGGGCTTCTTGAAAAATTGCAAATGCAGAGGATGGGGGTGCACACGTGTTCAGAATGGGGAAGGCAAGTTCGCAATCCTGTCAGATCGATTGCAGGCTGGGAGGAGGAGGTGGAGCGCGAGGGGGAGCGCAACTATCATCTCTAACATCACCATCACTCACACGTCTTGAGATCTCCAGCGGATTGCCTATCGGACCCGGGTGAGTGGCATCATAACGGAACATGCGTTTAGAAATATTGTGAGCTCCACTGAAAGACCGTAAAAGCATCATTTATTATATCCCAACCCGTTTGGATTTACTCACTTTTATCGAGTTTGGTCGGTAGAAGACCAGATACTGACTTGGCTTTCCTCTGGCATCATTTGGCTTCCAGCACTTGGCGATGGAGATAGCCAAAATGACCTATGTATTGACCAGGTGCTGGCATAAACTCCTGGAGACCACTGTTTGCCCGTGAGACTGTCACCTTTTGTTCTGCTTTTGGCGAAGCGGGAGTCTGCGAGATGGACAAGCGACATTGGGGACTGACCTGCAGCTGAGAAATATAAGCACGGGAGTGGGCAGAAAGACTTCACCGGTCGCCTTTTCATCAACTCCCCGAGCACCACCGAATATCGCCAGAATGACATCCGCTGCATAAACGCAGGTAACTTTGTCATTACATAAATGTATAGATAGGTGTTCCTTTTAGACATTTATGACCCACCGGTCGAGTTTCAGGTAAAGACCAACTTTGCCTAGTCTTGAAATCAAACCATGATAAGTGAGATAGCCTACTATATTAAAAATGCAGGGTTCAAAGTTGAGTGTTAATCCCCTCGTAATACCACCACGTCGGGTGTTCGTACTAATAACCCCACAGAGAGGCATGCAATAAGTGTAAAAACAGTGAGGCAGAGATTGAGAGGAAATTGATGCGATGCTCATTGCGGGGTTAAATAAGCGACCGGTCGGGGATCCGTTCTGCTTAGCACCTATTGAGTGGTCCGCAACAGTGATCCGCTGATCCGGCTGTTTTTCCATGGCTGTTTTTAATCGTTTTGCATGGATCTTCTGCGTGTGGGAACGGAGCTGAAGAGCGATGTGCCCGCCAGTATTAGTCACTGAGACCCACAGATTGCAGTCCACAATCCGCTAGGAGGCAATTTATGTGTTCCACTTTCGGAGATACCCCTAAGTAAGGGGTTGCTGTTCCCTGTTCAGGGCCACATTTCATAGACTCATCGTTTGGGTCTTTACTGACATAAAATATAAAAAGCTATAGGTGCAAATGCATGTTTCATCAGCCTTTGGAAACATACAAACACACACACACACACACTGACAGAGAGGGTGCACACACACGCACACTCACACAGTATCCAATCTCTTCAAGATCTGTCTCTTTTTTTCTGTTTGTCTCTCTTTTCCCCATACATAACCCCCTCCCTTCCACACACACACACACACACACCCACACACACAATCTTTCTCTCCTCTCAATCCTCTCCTGTGGCCTTTGTCTGGCACAGAAAATGACTTGATGCATTTTAATTGCCGGCGTAATGAGAAACAGCCCACACCTTGTTGTAATTGCTATTCATCTCCGCCCGCACCCTTTTCACCATCTCTCTATCTCTCTTCTCCCCTCATTTGTAAAGTATTGAAAAGAGGGGTGATTATTTTTGCCTTTTTTCCCCAACTGTTTTGCTGGCCTACAGTACAGAGCCCCGTGTCATTAGTTCAGTACAGGAAGGCATATAGGGGCTTGCAGGGAGCAGACCCTGGTAGTGAGCGTGGGCGTCCTGGGATTTAATTCCCACTGACAGGCACATTAGGAGTCAAGCGGCACAGTTAAGCCAAGATTACTTTTCCCAAACCTGCCCCGGCCTCTCCACTCTCCTCCTACCTATGAGAAGGTCATCATGAATGTTCCTTTGTACACACACACGCACACACACACACACACACACACACACACACAAACACACACACACACACACACACAGACACACACACACGCACACACATTCGTAAGGTCCCAGTGCGCACTTGAATGTACATACTAACATGCATAATCATGCATGCACCTAGCTATGCGCATGTGCACACACACGTACACACACACCCACACACACACTGACACACACACATGTACACAAACACTTTCATCAGTGCCCTGACTTTCACAGTGCTCCCTTTGAGCTTCCGTTTTTGAGGGGAAGGGAGAGAGAGAGAGAGAGGAGGGGGTAGTTCAGGAGAGATGGAAAAGTGGGAGAAAAAAAGAGGCAGAGAGGAGAAGAGAGAGGAGACACTAGTCTGAATATAGTGTCAGAGGGAAACAGATAGAAAAGGCATCCCGGAAAGGAGCTGAAAAGTAGAAAAATGCAGGAATAGCAAAGACAGCAATGATGAGATGAAGAACTCAGTGGCTAGTGAGAAGATAAGAAGAGATCGAAGAAATGAGCAGGAAAATAAGGGAGAGAGAGAGACTGAGAGAGCCCCAGCAGCTCATTGCAAAGCTGGCTGCCTGCAGTGGATTGGTGGATTGGCTTCCCCCTCATTGATGCCAGTCCTCTGCTTCCCACATTAACTCTTCTGCCTCTCCGCCTCGCTCACTTCAGGCACCCATGCCAGCGCATCTCCCCCACCACCACCTACCCTCACTGGGAAGCACACAGACCCCTGGGCCCCTCTTCCTTGTTCCCACTTGTGCTGTGGTGCTTGCAATGCCAGCAGTAAAAGAGATGCCTCAGTAATTACAGAACTGGGGTGTGCTCCGCCTATGTTGGTTAGACTTTGGAAAATGCTTTGTTTTTTGTTCATGTTTTCTCCTTATGCAGTTTGGCTGAGATTGAGAGACTAGAGAGAGGGGGGAAAGAAAGAAAGAAAGAGAGGGAGGTGAAAAGGAGACAGAGAGAGAGAGAGAGAGAGAGAGAGAGAGAGAAAGAAAGAAAGAGGACAGAGATGAGGTGACATGGAATAAGAGACCAAGAGAGGAATTTGTGAGGCAAGGGGAGATGGTACACTCTCAGAAATATGGGGACAGTAGGGGTACAAATCTGCATTTTAAGGTACAATAAGTATTAATGTACCAAGAAAGGCTAATATTTGGACCTTAAGGTACTGATGTGTACCTATTCAGCTCTGGAGAAGGTACAAACTAGTTGAAAAACAGTGGTTAAAAGGTACAGTTATGTGCCTTTGAGGGTACTGCCGGTGTGACAAGCTTTGTACCCCTAAAAGTACAATTCTGTACCTTCTTTTCTGAGAGTGTAGGTAGGATGGCAAAGAGTGAGAGAGAGAGAAAGAGAGAGAGATGGAGAGAGGGAGAGGAAGAGAGAGATGGAGAGAGGGAGGGAGAGAGAAAGAACAAAAAGATGGAGAAAGGGAGGGAGAGAGGGAGATGGAGAGAGGGAATGAGGGCATGCTTGTGGTGAGGTGGCTGATGGGTGAAGCATTGGGGGCTGCGAGCAGGCAGCTCAAAGGATGGCAGCCCGGCTTGGCGCTGGCAACAGCAGATTCACTTTGTAGCTGCTGTGATTGATGCTGAGGGTTCGGGGAGCTTGTTGGGTGCTGGTGTAGGGCTTTGTGTGTGTATGTGCATGTGCACACGTGTGTGCGTGTGTTTATATATGTGTGTGTGTGTACGTGTGTGTGTACATGTGTGTGTTTGTGCGTGCGTGTGCGTGCATGTGCACGTGTGTGTGTGTGTGTGTGTGTGTGTATGTGTGTATGTGAAGGGGTGCTGAGGTGAAGAGGCTGGAGCGGGGGAAAAGAGAGAGAGGGGGGGGGGGGGCGTGGAGTCTCTCATCTGTAAATGAGATTGTCTCTGATGGTCATATTTCCTGCAGTGCTCCTCAGCCGCTCCCCAGTCCTCCATCATCGCCGGCCGTGCGCACTGTTGCCGGGTGGAACGCTGACACCGGGAAAACGATGTCACCCATGGGCAGCCTCACCTTCCCTGCTGCTGCTGCTGGTGGGTGGGTGGTGGAGGGTGGGTGATGCTGGTGCTGCTGGTGGTGGCTGAGGGGTTGTTGAAGTAAGTATCCTGATGGATGCCACTGAGGGAGCTTAAAAGCCTCTGCTGGCCCATCCCCAGGAACATTCACTCGCTTTCAGGAAGACATTTTCAGGTGGTCATATGAGGGGGGCGGTGATGGTTATGATGGTGGTGGTGATGGTGATGAGGGACTCCCAAAGTGGTCCAAATGAAGGCCAGATGGTAACACCAATCTTTGGTGTCACCTTACTCGTGGACTGTGTCCATGAGGTGTTAGCTGTTTTCAATGGTTTTCAATATTTCAGGGGTTTATTTGTGTGGCCGATTGAAAATGCGTATCTAAGCTTTTAAGTGTGGACAGAGTAAGGTCCACCACAAAGAACTGTGATTCAGAGAGAAAAAAAGAGGTGAAAATGTGTTGTCACTCAAAAAGACAAATGAAGGTGGAGACAGAGAACAGGAGAGAGAGAGAGAGAGAGAGAGAGAGAGAGATGTGCAGGGCTGTCCATTCACCAAGGATTCCCTTGCCCCTTCTGAGGGGCTTTCGACTCGGCTTTATGGCGTTAAGTCCTTTCCTCGCTCCGCTTGATTGAGTCCTGCCTGTTGTTGGCAGTGGTTAGCGGGGATTGACTCTCTTCGTTTTCTCTCTGTAGTTTTTAATTACATTTACTCGGATTTTGGCGATGATTGACGGGTGATGGAGAGGAATGTATCTTCAGCTCTTCTGCGGCCGTCTTCGGCGATGTATTTGAGCGGTATCTGAAGTGTCTTATAGTTTTAAGCCTGATTTGAAGTGGCAGAAGACGCTGCAGGGCTTTAGGACGTTCTGCCTCAACGAATGTTTCGCTCCAGTCGGTGGTGCAGACATATCTTAGCTCTGGGAGAAAGCAGCCACCACAAACATATCCAGTGTCCAACAAACTGCTGTAGATTTCTGTCTACCACACAGTCGTTGTTCCCCTATCTTCCCCAAACAAAAGTAAAACAATTCTGTTTTGAAATGCCCGCTTTGGTTTTGGTACCAGTTTAATATAACATTTTCCCCTCGCAAAAGTCATAGTTGGCTGCAAGTGTTCCTCTGTGCCTTGCTGTTTAGCGATGGTGTAAATTGCCCAGACTGCAATCTGTTGGTGTGAGAATCTCCCCATCACCGTTCTGGCAGCTGGCAGATGGGGAGGTTAGCGTGAATGACACGGTGAATCTGAGTGATTACAAAATGATCAGAGCGGTAAAGCTGCACAGTGCCAAAACTCGAAAGGCCCGCAGCTAACCTCCACCAGCTGTGCCAGCGGTGTTTGCAGCAAAGGGACTCTGCCCTGAATTTGGACCCGGTGCCATTGTACAGCGCCGGTATAAAGAGTAGAACGTGTCTGATTTTGCAGACTAGATTAGTAAAAATGTAGGCCTACGGTTAATTCTTTAGAAGGAGGTCTGACCTTTTGGGGATGTATTGATGATGTATTATATACTATTACTCAAAGAATTTCATTTCGAAATTACAGACGAACATAAGTGATCACCTGTGCGTGTGTGTGTGTGTGTGAGAGAGAGAGAGAGAGAGAGAGAGAGAGAGAGACTGTGAGTGGCAGAGATCAAGGGAGAAGAAAGAGCAGGTGGGGGTCGATGTCACTCACAGGGTGAGTGCGCAGCATCCTCTTGAGGGGCATCAAGTAGAGGATGATGAGGTTATCCTTGTGCGAGTGTGCCGGTGTGTGTGTGTGTGTGTGTGTGAGTAAAGGAACAAGCGGTCAAAAGGTCTGCAGGTCCGCTGTCCTGCGGGAACACACAGTGATATGGTGTCATGCTCGGGAGACTCCAAGACAAATTAATTCACTTATTGACAACGCTGACACGTCTCAGTGACTTTGTAAAATGAACAATTGATCAGGTCGGCTCTCTTTCTCTCTCACTTTCTCGCCGTCTCTCCCTCTCTCTTACAGACGCACTAGGCTCGTTTCGCTCACGTCTTTGTACGCCTGGCACGTATGGTCATTAATACAATTACTCGGCAGCATGAGCCAGCGTGGCTATTAGTGACAGAGAGAAAGCTAAAATAATCAAGATGTTGCCTGTACCGTTGCCTGGCCAGTCGCGCAGTAAGCGGGGCAGGCGAGTAGGACCTCAGCTCGGCTACGGCTAGATGACTGCCATTGATTAGGGCTGATCCATACACAAACACCACACAGCAAGGTTGCACAGTCAATGGCTCGAGCGCATTCGTCACTGCTAACGACTGGGTATTAGGAGACTCGAGCAGGCCGGCCCCTCGGAATGGAAAATCAAACCGGCCTCCCTATCAAGGTTGTTTATTTTCAATTAATCATAATTCAGACACAAAGCACAATTAATTGCCGCTGTTCTCGGGTGGTTTGCGGACGCCGTGCTCACTGCCGCGGTGTAGCTCTGGGGGCTGTGGGAGGCCAATCTTTCCGAGCTGACTGGAGGAGATTGAATCACCGGCTCTTTGTTGGAGGTTTTAGTCTCTCTCTCTCTCTCTCTCTCTCTCTCTCTCTCTCTCTCTCTCTCTCTCTCTCTCTCTCTCTCTGTACCAATTACCAGCTCCGGGACCTGCCTCATATCCACCTGTTACACCGAATACTTGACCTCTTTTATCCGTTCATCCCCACGAGACATCGCGCATACACTTATGAGGGTTGGAATAAAGAGAGAAGGCGGGTGGGGGCACGAGGAGCTTAAGGGAAGAGAGAAAGATAGAGAGAAAATCACAATCTCATAGTACCAACTCTAAACGAATAAGACTTAGGGTCATATCAGTATACCAATGAAAAGTTTAATGGAGTTATGCCATAGCAAAACTATCATTCCTGAAAAAAAACGAATTCTCTAAAATGCGGTCTACAAGATTGGTTGTCCTCCCGTTTCACGGTAGACGTGTATGAGGGGATTGCCTTTTCATCACGCCACCACAGTCTCACTCCTCACTAAGCTCACTGAGATGTGGACGATAATGAATTTAAAGCAAGAATTTTAGTTCTTCATTAACGTCGCATGGATTTACGGAGAATCTCCCTCGACTATCATTCTTGGTGTTTTGTTTTGGGGAGTGCTCGTCTAATCTATGTTGGCCCACGGCTCTGTCTGCCTTCCCAAAGACGGCCTCATAAAAAACCCACCGGAACGCCGGCTGAGGCAGCGGGCTTGAGTGAAGGCAGTGGCCCTCCCTTGCTTATGGGGCAGCGTAATGTTTACGAGCGTGTTAGTGTCTGTGTCTCCTTGCTCATAAAATACACGCCCTTCTGGACACATCTCTCCCACCAGCCGGCATGGCTTCCAATCCCATGTTCTAATGAGGATACGCCTTTGAAGAAGAGGGAAATAAATAAAGACACATTCAAATGAATACAACTGAGCAACCCTCGAATCAGTAATCCGGGGGATACATGGTGCTGGCCTGATCTACCTCTTTGGCCCAGCAAGTAAATTAAGTTGTGTTTTTCCTTTTTATGTTCCTTGTTTTCTGTTTGCATGCCATGTAGTGTTAAAATTCAAGTAGGCCTACTTAAAACTGCGGTGTAGCCTAATATTAAAGACATAATAACAAACAATAATTTGGCTCAGCCTCTCAAGGCTAATGTTTTCAAAGCAAACTTTTTAAAGGTGGCCACTTTGCATTGTTTTGTTCCATAATGTTTTTAATGCATGTCCCAGTCATTCACAGACAGGGTAATCAAACATAATGAAGCTCTGCCAACATTAAGAGGTGGGAACCAAGGGAGATCCTTTCTCGGTAATCAGTCTAATGAATCTTTGTGTGTGTGTATGTGTGTGTGTATGTGTGTGTGTGCGTCTGTGTGTGTGTGTGTGTGTGTGTGTGTGTGTGTGTGTGTTGGGGAGAGGTGGTGTTGTGGGTGTGTGGGTTTGTCTGTTGGTGTCTAGGAGGGCTCCAGACTTGCTGGAGCTCCTGGCTACCTGCAACAAAGGAAAAACACACAATAAAGGATTCTGGTTACGACTGACTCTTCTTTCTTGTGATCTGAAAAAAGGGACAATACATAAAAAAAAAAAAAAAACAATACATAAAGGCACACACACACACGAGCACACACAGACACACACACACACACACACACATCTGGCAGTGTCACCTGATCTGCAGACAGAGCCTTTGGTCTGTGCAACAGGCACTGAATGGGACTTAAGTGCAAGAACAATCAATTCCTCTGTAATGTTACCTGGCTGCCAAAGTAATGCCCCTAACCTCTGCAGCAGTCGATACCCGGAGAGGATCACTGCTGCTCTGATAATGGCTTTGGAAACAGTGAATCTCCTGTTGTCTCGAAACATCTCACCAGTGTACAGGCAACCCTGAAATTAATTGTTTTGGTAGTGTGAGAGGAGACCCAGTTGCAAACCTGTCTGAAGAGGAAAAGAGACAGAAAGTGGAAAAAAAAGGGGGGTGGGGTTGGGTTGGGTTGGGGGGGAAGAGAGAGGCCATTTCAGTGAAGTGAATCCTCAGGAGACCAGGCTGCGAGTATGCAGATCACATGTCCGAAGAACCTTCTAGCATGACTGCTCTTGATAGGTGTCCTTCACCTGTACATGGACAGGCATAGTGCATGGAAGGCGTCTCGGTCAGATTGCCCTTGGGTACATATGTGTTTTGTTAATGGCCTTGTGTGTGTGCGATTCTGTGTGTGTGTGTGTGTGTGTGTGTAGGTGTGTGTGTTTGCATGTGTGTGGGATTGAAGGTGTGTGCTTGAGTGTTTGATTTGTGTGAATATTGGTTTTGTCCCAGTGCTCGAGCAAAAACTAATGAAGCACCAAAGCAGTTTGTTTTGGACAGGGAATCGTTGCGAATAGGGAGAGTTATTACTGGGTGTCTGACATCCATTCCCCAAATGGATTTTCACATATTCTGATTTGCAGATATTTGCTGCGTTCTGACTTTATGGGCAGCACTCTCTCTCTTTCTCTCACACAAACACACATACACACACAAACACATATACACACACGGACACACACTCGCATGTTTTCTCTCTCTTTCTCTCCTCTCCTTCTCTGTCTCCTCTCTCTTTCTTTCTTTCTCTATCATTTTTCTCTCCTCTCTCGTTCTTTCTCTGTCTCTTTATATCATTCATGGTTTTCCTATCTCTCTCTCACACACACATACACACACACACACACACACACACACACATACATACACACACACACACACACACACACACACACACAAACAAACACAAATACACGCAGAAAGGACACACACTGTAAGGCGTTTCGACCCAGTGCCAGGGGAGAGACAAATTGGCCCATTATCAGTGTTAATATCAGCGTGGGGAGTGGCGGCTGAAATACTCATCTGCAAACAGACAGATAGGCGGCCATCAGCGGCTCATAAATCCAGCATGCCCCGAGACGAGACACGGCCCTATCTACCGCCAAGGCACCGTCATCCGCCCGCCAAACACGCGGCCGACACAGCAGGCTGGAGGGAGCTTCAAATGGAGCTGCCTGATAGGCTCCCCCTACCCTGCCTAGACCGCACCCCCGACACACACACCCCCACTCCCTGCACCGATAGGTTCCCCTAACCTACCCAGACCTACCCACCCTCCTGCGGAATTTTAATACCGTGCATTGCATTTTTTTTTTTGGTGAAAATCTGAAACGCTTTTGAAATGATGCCATGTAGTCCCCTCCCCCGTAAATCTCCCCGGCAGATTTCAGATGTTGTCCACCCACAGGCATGGAGTTGTTTGCTGGGGAAAATTGGTGTCTCTGAGCGTGAAATCTCTGTCTTCAGGTGTCACTATGTGGTGGCATGGCTGTTTCTC
>CM050211.1:36548649-36558649 GCA_027475355.1 Coilia nasus
ATGAATTCTGCTATAGGGTGAATTACCTGTATTGTATGTATAGGTGGATAAACTCTGTTGAGAAGTGGATAAACTGTTTTTTTTTTATTTGAGACTTACTTACTTTACTTCATTTATCCTCCACTACATCCCTGACACACACACACATACACACACACACACACACACAAACATGCACACACACACAAATACATACAAAAAACATGTACAATATGTTAAAATATACGTACACATATGCATACATCCCTAAAATCGCTCTTTCAACACCTAAGCTCACATATACATCAAACTGACAGAAAAAGACAAGAATGCACTGTTGTCCACAATAACACAGCTATATTTTGCTCTAGCGTGCCAGATGTGCAGAAGTCAGGCCCAATATCACATACATCTTCAAACACACAGATTCTAAATGAGAAAGCCTTAATGTCTCACCTTGTCAAAGCTTGCCTGCCAAAGCCTCAATGCTCCCATACTACCGTCAACCCCACCCAGGCAATCTTGTCATTCTTTGCTTTTTCACCCATCTTCCCTCTCTCTTTTTCAGCTCTCTCCATCTGTCTCTCTCTTTATCTCTCTTTCTGTCTTTCATTTTCTGTGTCTTTTTCTGTTTTTTTTTTTTATTTTCTTTCTCTCTATTTCTCTTCTTTCGCTCTCTGTCTCTCTCTCTCACCAATCTCTCTTTATTTATCTCTCTCTCTCTTTAATTCTCTCTCTCTCATTTCTCCTTGGCTGTCTCTGCTGTTCATGCTCTCGCTCTCTCATTGTGTCTCTCCTCTCGGCGGCATGGTGAGCTGCCACTCTTGACCTGTGCTATCACGGGGCTGTCTCTTTCCTGTCGGAACTGATTATGTTCTGCTCAGTCACACACGCATTCACACGCAGACGCACACGTGCACAAGCACACACACCCACACCCACACCCACGCACACACACCCACACACTCATGCGCACACATACATGTACACACACACATGCGCACACACACACACACACACATACATGCACGCACATACATGCGTACACACACATACACGCTAGGGGAGGCACACACACACACACACACACACACACACACACACACACACACACACACACACACACACACACACAATCACACACATACAAATAGACATATGCATACACATGCACTCATAAGAGCACATGATGAGCTCACACATACACAAACCTATTGACATTTGCAGGTAAACATTCCACACTGTAAAATGCATGCATATAAATTTGTTGACACACCCACACTCACACACACACACTTTTTCTCTTCTGCTCTCTGCTCTTTCTTTCTTTCTTTCTTTCTTTCTTTCTTTCTTTCTTTCTTTCTTTCTTTCTTTCTTTCTTTCTTTTCTTTTCTTTCTTTCATTTGCATCTTGATGGATAGGGAATGAAGAAGGCACCTTGCCACTAGTGACACATATACAAGTTTGCTTCAAACTCTCACATGCATGTTGTTTTGCCTTATTGGTTCTATCTAATGAATTGACCTTGGTTATCACTCATCTGTTTCCTTGAAAAGCAGCAGGCTCTAAACAAGACCAAAAAAATCAATGGGAGAAAGGCTTTGACTGACTGAAGTTACCATAGACTGGCCATCCTGGTGTTTCAAGCGTTTCGAACTTGACCACAAGGGGGCAGAAGATGTACGTGATGTTCAATAGATGAGCGAGAGAGAGAGAGGAAAAGCCAAGCACATCTTTCGATGTGCATTATGCTTCCACACCATGAAAAAAAAAGAATTTTATAATTTGTTATGAGAAAAATAAACACACTTTACGCAATACAAACAATGAAATGAAATATAAACCATGTTGTTTTTATGGACTTTTTGAACATCACTCTTGGCAGTGTACTCTCCCCACGCAAGACCAGGAGCTTTTCATGTCACTTTGATTGAGCACGAGTAACATTGCCCTGGGTTTCAGTATTCACATTGTGCACCGCTCTAGCTGCCTTATATTAGATCAAAACCAAAGAGGCGTGGGGGAGGTTAACTGGATGCCTGCGTGAAGCACTGCAAAATGTTTGCCGCTTACGCTACACTGCCTGAATTGTGTGTGTGTGTGTGTGTGTGTGTGTGTGAATGTCATAACATGTTTGTTTGAGTCTTGGTGTTTTAGTTGATGTGAGTGTCTGAGTGTGTGTGGGTTTGTCTGTGCACGTCTTTGTATGTGTGAGAGAGTGAGAGTTCATGCATATAGTTTGTGTAGTTTCTGTGTTTGAAAGAAAGAGAAAGTATGTCAGCATGTATGTGTGTCTGTGCCGGTGTGTGTGTGTGTGTGTGTGTGTGTGTGTGTCAGGGATGAGAATTAACTTTGCAAAATGTGGACCTTTACCAGCCACTGACAAAGAAATGCTAAAATTCACAACCACTCAACAGTAAATAGTTTTGTTTCCGAAATCTAACAGCCATTTCCATATTTTACCTGCATTTGGCTGGTGGCTGCTGCCAATTTTCATCTCTGCTGTGCGTGTATATGAGAGAGAGGGACCCACACACACACACACACGGAGAGAGCGAATGTGAATATGCATGTGTGTTTATGTGATGTCTGTTGTTTGATGTGTGTGTGTTTGTGAGTATGCCACAACTCTGTGTCATGTCCGTGCTCAGTGATTCTCAGCAGGGGTTCTGTGACTGGTGTGAGCTCTGCTGAATGTGTGTGAATGTGTATGTGTGTAATGTGTGTGTGTGTGAGGTGTGGGGGGAGAGATCACTCACTGCCTGGGGGTAGGTGAGCTCACCGTAAACAATTAATCAGCTCAAACAGGCGTGCCCCAGAGTGATGGCGGCTGCTGTAGCAGTGGGGCAGGGGACAGTGGGGCAGGGGACAGTGGGGCAGGGGACAGTGGGGCAGGGGACAGTGGGGCAGGGGACAGTGGGGCCCGCTCGGCCTCTGGAGGGGGAGATGGGGAGGTGGACGCAGTGGTGGTGGACGGAGCATTTGAGTTTGGCCTGCCCTGTTCTGGAGACATTTCTACTTCTCCTCCCTACAGTACATGAAGTGTAGACAAAATGACATGGACAAACGGAACAATCCTTATGGGGACCCTCACATTGACTCCCATTATAATACAGCTAATAGAATGTTAATCTGTGCCCAGACCAAACCCATCCCTAACCCTAACCTGTCAGTAAAGCAATGTTTTTGCACTTTTAGTTTTTGTCACTATGGCAACAAAATAACCAACAAAACACTATTCAATTGGCAGGGACCTCAATTTTGTCCCCCAAAACCACCTCTTGTCTGAGTTTCCTATCTCACAGGGGACAATTTGAGACATTTGGACCCCACATGTAATGCAATGCAAACCCGTACACACACACACACACCCCTAACTGACCGAAGTGAGAGAGATAGAGATTCATGGTCAAACACACATACAAACCCCCATCCATAAACATGACACACCTCTCATGGCTGTGCTTGTGCCCTGCTCTTCCTCCATGTGTCCCTGCAGGTGCTGTATTGTATGTGAGTGGGCCACAGGTGGACGACCCGGAGAAGAGAAGAGGAGAGGAGAGAAGAGAACAGAGGAGAGGAGAAGAGAAAAGAAGAAAAGAGAAGAGGACTTGCCGTGAGCCATGGCTATCTCTGCCCTGTCGTAGGGTGCCTGCCTGCCTGCCTGTCAGCAGAGAGGGACACTGCTGGAGCTGAGAACAGAGAACTGTGGGAGGTAGTTTAGGGCGGGGAGTGAAGTGAAGTGTGTGTGTGTGTGTGTGTGTGTGTGTGTCCATCCAGTGGTGTGAGTTGCTTATAGATTTATAAGTGGTACTTAGGTGTTCACACACACACACACACACACACACACACACACACACACACACACACACACACACACACACACACACACACACACACACACACACACACAGAAGCACACATGCACACAAACAACATAATCCCCAAGCGTGGCACCTCATCTTCACAACAGTATGATTGTGTGATTGTGTGTTAAGTCCAACTGTGTATATTGTTGCTTTCTGTCCATCTAATTCTCCTTCTCTCTGTCTTATCTTATCGCTTTCTCTCTCTGTCTATCTATCTATCTATTTCTCTTTCTCTCTCTCATTCGCTGTCTCTCTCCCTCTCTCTCTCTCTGTCTCTTTCTCTCTCTCTCTCTCTCTCTCTCTCTCTCTCTATCTCTATCTCTTTCTCTCTCTCTCTCTCTCTCTCTCTTTTTTTCTCTCTCTCTCTCTCTCTCTCTCTCTCTCTCAGGATGAAGCTGAAGGGGCGGTCAGTGCAGTGGCCTCTGCAGGTTGTCCTCCTTATCGCCGTGGTGATATTCTACTGCCGGCCGGTGTCCGCGGGCAACCGTAACCTCCGGGGACATAACGGTAGGTCTCGCTCCCGGCTCCAGAGCGCAACCCCGGGGTTAATTAGCCTCTGATGAAAGACACTGGGGCCGGTACTCCAGAGTCTCCGCTGGCCCGCCTAATGAAACACTTCACATCTGCACCCTCTCACAACACAAAACAACACCGCCATGCCACGGTGCTGGGAGCAATGAGGACAAATCACTTCTGGGCATAAGAGCGTATAAGTGGCCAGACAACTTAAAAAAATATCGAGATGGTGGTAACCACCTACCCTCTGTTCCACCTGGGCTGGCGCAAACGAACCATTTTATTGCACCACCTGCAAATACGAACGGAACTAGGTTGTAATAGATATGTGTGCAACCACAGGGCGGAGGGTACCTTCATTTTACTGCTGGTTAGGACGCAAAAAAACATTTGATCTGACATGGCCGATATGTTACCAGGACACAGGAGACATGCCTGGTCAAGCACTGTCTGTCTCTCTGTGTCTCGTTTATAAGATGAATGCGAGGATGTAATTAAATGCTGGACCAGGATGCAGCTGCTGGCAGTGTCTGGGGTTTGTATGCGGTCAGTGTTGGTAGATTCTTCAGTGCAGTCCAGTGTAAGAGGTTGGATCTTAAGCCGGGCTCTTCACCCAAGCACATGTCCTGACAGTTAGCTCTGTAGGGAGTTAGTGGAAGGACACTTTGTTAATGAGTGTATCAATATGCATGGCTTTAAGTGGAGTATTAAGCTGTCTCATTTTCACCCCCCCCCCCCTTCTTCTCTGTGTCACACACACACACACACACACACACACACACACACACACACACTGGTAGTCTGCTATTTAAAAAAAAGCCAAGTGCATGCTAAAATAATGTCCACTTTCCTACGCTAATTGACACCCACAAGCTAACTAATTCCGATTTGCATAATTCATGATGGCTCCCCCCGTGGCAAAGGAAGTGACCAGAGGAACATAAATATTTTAGGAATGCATAAAGGTCAGACAAGGGCACTTTTCGCTGAATCATTCATATTATGCAAAGTCCCCTCCGCAATGTCACAGTTTCTCTCACTTACTTATTAACATTTCTCTTAATTACCCCTTTTTCTTTCTGTTTGGTTTGTTTCCAGTGCAAGGTGACCTTACGCGAGTAACAGAAAGGCCAACGGCACATGGTCTCAACCTCCTGACTGACCTGATACATTAGTTTCATTTTTGATGCAGTGGCTAGGCGTTTTTTTTCCCTCTCAGCCACTTCTTCTTCTTTTTTTTGGTTGAGCAGCAGTTTATGTTGGGGCCTGTGCTAATTACACCCCGAGTCTGTTGTGAAGGTCATGCCGAGTGCCTCTCCCCTCAGACATCACATTTTTGTTTGAAGGAATGCCTCGCCCGGCGAATTAGCCAGCCTCCTTTTTGTTAGTGGCTCGACGCTGATTGGCAGTCGCGTTTTTTTGTTGTGAGGGAAGAGAATTGACTGAAGAAAACGTTTGAGAATTAATTGGGAAAGGGATTAAATGTGTAAATTTGTCCTTGCGACAGCGCAGCTTCCTCGAATATAGATTGCCATCTTTTTTTAACAGTTGCAGTACCACGTGTGGCCACATGGTGTCTCTAAAGCTCTAAAAATGCCATATGCAGACAGTTTATCTTAGCACCACACATGGTTGTTTGCCAAGAAGAACACCGACAGACACTGACTGTAGACTAAGTAAATCTTTATTTAATGAATAGGAGAAGATCAGACTGATGACTTTTAGCGAGGGTGGATCTGATACAAAACGATTTCTGTTTTGTGTATATTCACAGTGCCTTGTTTGGAATTATATATCACAAACATAACAAACTCATTTGTCTCTTGCATAGGTACAGTAACTACAAATATTGGTAATAATGTACACAAACACACACAGATACACAGACACACACACACACACACACATATACACACACACACCTACACCTACACCTACACCTGCCTCCTCATCAGCCATACGTCACACGTAAATATCCAGGGGGCAAAAGTTCAGCTGGGAGCGAAGCCCAATTTGTGCAGTGTGGGCTGCCTGCAGCCTCGCACAGTATCAGCTGCCGGAGACTTTGCACCAGATTAACCTTTTGCTCACAGCGGCGGAAGCCAGCCGCGTCACGGTCAAGAGTTTAGAGTTCAAAGGTCATGTATGCTGTCACAGCAGCCGCAGACACACCCTGTGTGTGTGTGTTTTTTTTACTTTCAACCCAATTAAGCGTATGCTCTATTTTATATATTTATTTCTCTGAGCTTTACTTGCCCTGGCATGGGTTACACTGAAGCCAAGGATCAGGATAAGGCATGCTGTCAGGATGTTTACTGGGGTGATTTGGCCTTTCATGATTCATGTCACTTGGCCCTAAGTGATGTTTAGCATGCCGTGCAGGGCCGTTGCATAGTTACTGATGCCGCGTTAGAGGATCTCGGCCCTAAAGGTCTGTGTCACACACACACACACACACACACACACACACACACGCACACACACACACATCCTCAAGGGCGGGGGCCAATGTCTTTGCACCTGCGTGTGCAAATTGTCTATTTACCCACAAACCTGTGTCAGGAGTGCCCGAGAGTGTCTCCTGTTGTTTACGTCGGCTGAATCTCCGGATTTGCTTTGCTGATAGTGTATCCAATTGCGATTCCATTGTCAGACACATGTGAATCTACCCGTTCAATCAGACTCCTTTTCTGAGCAAACAGTGAAGATTATGGTGGAGTTGATTGCCACGACAGGAACAGGGGGCACATTTAGTGCCACACTGACAAACTCGAAAGCGTGCGTCGTGAATTGCAGCATTAAGGTGACACTCGACAGGGAGGATTTGTGTAATGTGAAGCTGTTTCAAACGAGAAGAGTGATTTATTTATTTAGCTATTTATTTATTTCTCTCCCTGTACTCTTTTGCTCCCTCACTCTCTCTTATGCTCTCTCTCACTGTCTTTCTCTCTCACTCTTCCAGTCTCTTACACTCTCTCTCTTTCTCTCCCTCTCACTGTCTCTTTCTCTCTCACAGTTTTTCTTAGCCGTTCAGTCTCTCTCACACTCTCTCTCTCTCTCTCTCTCTCTCTATTTCTCTCTGTTTTTCAGTCTCTCTGTCTCTCACTTCTCTTTCTCTCTCTGTCTCTCTCTCTCTCTTTCTCGTCCTCCTTGACAAACGGTGCCCTGTGGTCGGGTTTTTTCTCAGCGCCAGATTTGCGTATAAATGAGCTGCCTGCATCGGGTCACCCAGCCATACAAACAACCTGTTGGATTTGCATAAATCTAAATGATTTGGCTGACTGGGAGTTGTTAAATTGAGGATCGAAGTAATGTCAGGCTGACTTGTGGTGTGTACAGGGCATGGCAGGAAGGAAGTGGATGGACAGAGAGAGAGAGAGAGATAGAGACAGAGAGAGAGAAAGAGAGAGAGAGAGAGAGAGGGAGAAGAAAGGAGAAACACAGGGACAGAGAGAGAGAAAAGAAAGAAAGAGAGAGAGAGAATTTGTGATTTCTCTTTCAGCAGCACAGCAACAACCCCCCATCCCACCGCCCATGCTCTCTCTCCCTCTCTCTCTTTCTTTCTCTCTCTCTCTCTCTCTCTCTCTTTCTCTCTCTCTCCAGTCACGCGCTGCCTTTCTCTGGTATTAAATGTCTGGCCTTTCTGGGAGAGGACACGGCGGCTGGCTATTGACAGCAGAAAGACACGCTTTTGATAAATTGCACAATGGCTCAGCCCGCCTGGGCTTGTCAGAATACATCAATCGCCTGGCTGCCCCATCAGCTCAAGGTAACGGCACTCAGCTCTCTGCCACCGCCACCACCACCGCCACCACCACCGCCACCGCCACGCGTGGGAGGAATAGAAGCGGCACGGCGTACAGGAATAGCGGCGTTTAGCCACGCTCGAAATCTCGTTTTGATTCCCGACCAATCTGAGATTTATTACTCTAAGGCCGTCATGAGGCTGCTACTGCCACTGGAGGGGCTGGCTGCAGTGGGAAAGCCAGGTGTTAGGCACACGGTGGGTGGATTGGGGGGCTGGGGGGGGGGGGGTGAGTTGTCTGCTGGGCCATCAGTGCAGAATCAGTTTATATTTACAAAGACTTCTTAGCGGGGTTATGAGAGAAACATGAGAACACAGCAGAGCCGTGTGTGGGGGCGGAATACAAAGAGGCATCGCACCGTTGAGAAAAATTTCAGATGGGAAATTTTGTTCAACATTTTTGTTTTATTTAAGTTTTTTCACTGTAAACAGTACAGGTGAGAACACACATAAATACCCCCTAGCTCAAACAGATGAAGACCATTTTTAACCCATTTAAAACATTTACAAGTTGAAACCTCGCTTACACTGCCCTGCAAAGGCAAAGAGCAGTAACTACATATACACTGAAACTGAGAAAAATGACTTCAAAGTTGTCATACTGCCCAGTCAAACATGTTGTAGGTATAATAGTGATAATGTTTTTATGTACTTCCTTAATAAGACAATGGAAGTTATAAAGTTATAAAGTCAATTTCCAGTCTAAACTCAGTTTTGACAAAATATGTAGTTACTGCCTTTTGGCTTTGTAGGGCAGTACAGGTTGCTGCACAAAAAGGACTACTACGTAAATTATGTACTTTTAAAAATAGCCTCAACCTAATCATGTAGCAGTTTGTGTTATAGTTACTATTTACCTGCATAATGCTTATTACACATTTATAACACACTTGTTACAACCATATAAACACATCGTTGCATAGTGTGCCCACTGCTTCAAAGTTTTCTTCACCTTGAACAGATCCTCAGCACCACAAGTAGCCCACACTACAGCACAAGATGCACAGTGGCACAGCAGTGTATTATGGCAGTGTGTCTGCTGCAGCACGAGCTGAGCAGGGAGGACTGAGCTGGAGGATCCACAGCACATATCCCAGATCAGGGCCAGTGTATGCTGAAGAGCTTAGAGCTGGAGTGGAGAGGAGTGGAGAGGAGTGGAGAGGAGTGGAGAGCCCCAGAGGCTGAAGCTGACCCTGGATTACAGAGAGAGAGAGAGAGAGAGAGAGAGAGAGAGAGAGAGAGAGACATGAGCACCAGGCCAGAGTATCTCTGGGGGGCCCCACTGTCTCACCAGTGTTCTCAAGGAGACAGACAGACAGACAAAGAGACACAGACAGACAAACACAGAGAGAGAGAGAGAGAGAGAGAGAGAGAGAGAGAGAGAGAGAGAGAGAGAGAGAGAGAGAGGATGATTATGATTACAGAATGTCTGTTAATATTATGAAATGTGTGCCCATGTGAAATGTTAAAAAAGGTTCTAGATGTTTCTTTTCTGTTTTTCCTTCCAAGGCTACACTGTCTGAGAAAAATCTCTTGAAAACTTACAAAGTGTTGATTGACAAAGTGTTGACCCTCTTGCAATTGAAAGTGTGGTGGTACAAAAGTGGGAGAGAGCAAAAGAGGGTGTGGGAGCTGTGGAGAAGCCCTTTTTGCCCCTGTGACCTCATTATGCCAGCAGGAGGCAGTGGCGCCTTTGTTCTCGGCACTGTCTGTGACAGGGCCGTCCGCCCCTCTGTGCAGTGTCCCACCACACACACACACACACACACGCACACACACACACACACACACACACACACACACACACACACACGCACACACACGCACACAC
>CM050211.1:36566149-36568649 GCA_027475355.1 Coilia nasus
TGAGTGAGTCGAGGAGAGAGAGATAGATAGAGAGATAGAGTGTGTGAGAGAGAGAGAGATAGAGAGGGAGAAAGACAGAGAGAGAGAGAAAGAAAGGGAGAGAGACAGAGATAGAGAGAGTAAGATAGAGAGAAGGTGAGAGTGAGAGTGAGAGAGAGGGTGAGAGAGAGAGTGAGAGAGACACAGAGGGAGAGATGGTGTGGGAGGACTGGCATGCAAGGTTGGGTGGGCTCAACACGGACCTGTCTGTTATGTGTCTGCCTCTCCCCCATCCATCCGCCTCTCCTCTGAGACAGGGGTCAGCTGAGCCTCAGTATCCTCGGGAGCCCCCCCCCCCCCCCAAACCCCCCTGTCAGCAGACAGCTCCTCACATTAAACCCTACAGCAAGCCTGCACTGGATCAAAACGTTTGACTGGAGCTGTCAGCTGAAACTCACCACAGAACTGTGCAATGGAGATGTCAGTGAATATGACATTTTTTTTCAAGTTAGATTCCTTGTTAGATTTCAGCTGTTATTTTATGTACAATGTGTACTTAAGATTAAGTAACCATATTGAAAATGTTGACTCCCAACTGTAGCCACACTATTTTTTTGTTTATAGAGCTCTGATATACCATTGTGTGTTAGTTTTAGTGCATGCAATTTGTATGCACTCACCCACACTTGGACAAGCACAGTTTTAACAGTAGGAGCCGAACTGAAACCTGATGTTCCAGCATTTGACCATTGGAGGGCGCTTTACACATTCACATTCCACCCGACACTCTAGCAAGAATAAAAATTCTTTGGCAGCCACTAGCACTGTCTTGCACATAAATAACTTTTACAGGGATGGCTTTTCAGTAGCCATAATGAAAATCTGACTTTGTAATTTAGCTGCAGGTTTTTTGTTTTGTTTTGCCCAACTTGTGCTCACATCCACTTGAGAGGGAATAAATAATGTTTTGTTGAAGGTCGACGTAATTACCTCTTGTCACAAAAAGTTTCCTGTTCCTTCCTTTGTCTTTGCTTTCTCTTTTCCTTTTTTTTATCGCTCTGTACCTTCTGCTCCCCCTCCTGTGCCCCCTAGCTAGCCTGGGCTATCAGGCCTGGACTGTCTCTTTTAACCTGCAGAAAGGGGACGGGCCATTAAAGGACTATTATGGGCTGTGCTGAGAGAACAGGATGGCAGTGTCTGGGGACGCGGACAAGATGCATGGGAGAGAGAGAAAGTGACAGAGAGAGAAAGGGGGAGTCAGACAGAGAGATAGAGAGAGAGAGAGAGAGAGAGAGAGAGAGAGAGAGAGAGAGAGAGAGAGAGAGAGAGAGAGAGAGAGAGAGAGAGAGAGAGAGAGAAAGAGAGAGAGAGAAAGTGTGTAAGAGGGAAAGGAGAGAGAGAAAGTGACACAGAGAGAAAAGGGGGGTCAGACAGAAAGATAGAGAGAGAGAGAAAAAAAGAGAGAAAGAGAGAACGTGTGTAAGAGGGGAGGGAGAGAGAGAAAGTGACACAGAGAGAAAGGGGGAGTTAGACAGAGAGAGAGAGAGAGAAAGAAAGAGAGAAAGGGAGAGAGAAAATGTTTAAGAGGGGGACGGAGAGCGAGAAGGAGGCAGAGAGAGTAAGTGAGACACAAATAGAATCAGGTAGAGAGAGAGAGAAAGAGAAAGAGGGAGTGAGAGTAAGTGTGGGAGAGGCTGAGAGTGCTTGGGGAAGAGTTAGAAGAACAAAAGAGTGATTGAGTGAGTTAGTGAGTGAGTGGGGACCAGTCCAGGGGAGAAAGTAAGTAAGTGGGGAGTAAGTGAGTGAGTGAGTGAGGAGTGGAGAAGAGGACTTTGATTATCTCAGTTTTCCCAGGGCTGTGGGTAACACTTAGAGATGTTATCCCAGGCCTCATGTGAGTGGAGCCTCTTTGGGGACTGCAGTCTAGTGTTCCACTCCAGCCCTATCACACACCCAGCCCTATCACACGCCCAGCTGGGAGCAGAACCAGAGCCCTCTGGTGTCTGGGTGGCTGGTGCCTTCTGGACCGTGCCCCCTGACCCAGAACTCACAGCTGGGTCTTCAGCCCACCTCACTCCCAAAGCTCCAGGGTATAGTTGATCTTCACCCCATACCATGAGGGACTTAACACAGCTCCCCTGTTTCTATCTCACTCTGTCTCTGCTTCTCTCTCTCTCTCTCTATCTCTCTCTCTCTTTCTCTCTTTCTTTTTCAGTCCTTCTGTCTCTCTTTCTGTTTGTCTCTGTGTCTGTCTCTCCTACCACACCACTCTCAATTTCCGCAGAGGGGCAACATATTACCGGCAAATGTTTTCATAGTGCATTAAATTGTTTATAGTACAAGCTGTTTCGAATAACATCAGTGGTCTAATCTTGGCTATAGGTATTAGCATAATTTGTGACTGGAAATTTGAAACCAATCCAAGTTTTTTTTTTTACAGGTGCTGTTCATATTACGCAGTTGCATTAAAATATCTAACCACTCTGTCAGTGTTCAAAACAAAGTATACTGGTAATCCTTC
>CM050211.1:36573649-36628649 GCA_027475355.1 Coilia nasus
GAGAGAGTGTATGTGTGTATGTGTGTGTGTGTGTTACACAGAGAAAGAATGTATGTGTGTGTGTGTGTGTGTGTGTGTGAGACACACAGAGAGAGTGTATGTGTGTGTGTGTGTGTGTGACAGAGAGTGTATGTGTGTGTGTATGTGTGTGTGCCTTCAATGTGTCTGTGTGCTGTATGGAAGTTTGCCTGCAGCTGTTTGTGTATGCTGCTCCCATTGGCCATGCTGGAGTGACTCGCAGGGAGTGCTGAAGAGTGCTCCATTAGCCCGCAGAAACATCTCCACTACAGCTGCTGCACACGTCACAGACACTATATTACACCACAATTACACCCTCCTCCGTTCCGAGAGCCACTTATTATTGCCAGTGTCATGCGTCATAATGGTGTTCATCGCAGACATACTAAATTGTTTTTGCTATTTTTTTGTATGGTCTCAAATGAACCTGAGTACATACAGGTGTAAACTCCATTTTTTTCTGTGTGGAGAGAGAGAGAGAGGCAGAGAGAATAATGCCCTTTTCTTTATTTCTCTTCTCTTTCTTTCTCTTTAATTTAATGTTACGCTGTTACACAATATGCTCTACCTGTAGCTGTTGCCAAAAGTAATTGTATTCATCCATGCCAATCCTTTGAATTTGAGAGGGTGATAAAAGGACACAGAGAGGGAGAGAGAGAGAGAGACAGAGAGAGGGAGAGAAAGAGATAGAGAGAATGCGACAGAGAGAGAGAGAGAAAAACAGAGACAGAGAAAGCGAAGGACAGAGAATGAACTCCTCTCGTCATCTCTGAGGCTCAGCTGGGCCTTCTTACACCTCGCTTGAGAGGATTTGTTCGTGTTCTTTTGCATAATTCCATTCAAAGCCCATTTCACTGCAGACAACACCCCCCCCCCCATCTCCCATCCCCCTCTCCCCATCACCCCTTCACGCCACCACCACCCCACCCCAAGCCCTCTCCGCCTCATATCCTCTTTGTGTGAAACAATGGGCCATAAAAAGAGAACTCAGAATGGGAGAGTGGCTACTCGGTCCGGATCATTAGTGTGTTTTAATTGATTGGCTTATCAAAGATGGATTTGTGAGTGCTGTGCGGAGGCTGGGGCATGGCTGGCAGGAGGAGGAAGGGGAAGAGGAGGAGGAAGAGGAAGAGGAGGAGGAGGAGGAAGAGGAGGAGGAGGAGGAGGAGGAGGAGAGGAGCCAGAGAGAGAGGGCTGGTCCTGCATGTCTAGCTGCACAGACTGCCTAATAGAGGGGTTGTAGACTGGGCAGATGTGAGAGACAGAAGGGTTATGGGTTTTTGAGGGAAAATAAACATCCCTGGTTGGATCCATTTGATGATTAAATCTACACAGTGTGCATTTGCACAGTATGTTTATGCTAAATTAAAATTTGGGAAAGAGCAATTAAGTTGTACTTTCAAGCCAAGTTGCCTAAATCGTTATAAAGGTATTAACATCTACTTCAGATAATTGTGTAGCTTTTGTCAGGAATGTTTGACTCCTACTGTCTTCCAGCTTCCAGCTTTCCAGCTTTCATTTTGGGTCATTCCAAATTCACTTTATTGCTTGTGTTTCCCATCCTGGTTTTTATCGTATTGAGCTGTAGGCAACTGGCCTTCAGTGGAAAAAAAAATGCCCAGTTGTCTACAGTACGTCTCAACAACTGCATTCACCCTGATATGTATGAATATATGGATGAATGAGAGCCTACAAAGGCACTCCACACTCGTTTTATCTCCTGTTGCATTCACATCTTGCGTGTCCATCTTATCATGTGTCTGTTCTTGTCTGTCCTTCTCCGTCTGTGTCAGCCTCCATCGTGGTGCAGAAGTGGTGGTGTCAGATGCACCCGTGCCTGGACGGCGAGGACTGCAAAGTGCTCCCTGACCTCACTGGCTGGTCCTGCAGCACCGGAAACAAAGTCAAAACCACCAAGGTGAGAGACACCTCACAGGAAGGACCGCATGTGTACCTTCCTCTGACGCCACACGGACCACCAGCCTTGGGCAGATGTGAATTTTTGGCACCCTAACACAGCTCCTAACAGATGTCTGTGGCCTCTTTTAGATTGTGTGTGTGTGTGTGCATGTTTGTGCATGTGTGGGTATGTGTGTGCACGCATGTGTGTGTATGCTTGTGTGTGTGTCTGTATGTGTGCACGTGTATCGGCGTGTGTGTCTATGTGTGGTTAAGCATGTGTGTGTGTCTGTATACAGTAGGTGTGTGTGTGCTTGTGTGTGTGTATGTGTGTTCATGCATGTGTGTGTATATGCTTGTGTGTGTGTGTGTCTGTATGTGTGTGCATGTGCTTGTGTGTGTGTGTGTATGTGTGTTCACGCATGTGTGTGTGTGCTTGTGTGTGTGTGTCTGTAGCTGTGGCATGCACACTCTTCCGTAAGATGGCTCCCGTGAGGTAGTGGAGTTTGGCTGATAAGGTGCCTGTTTACCCCAACCACCGTGTTTAATCCCGAAAGTGAAGGCATTTGATTAACATGGAAATTATTCAGGGAATAAGCGATAAGAGGAGAGATGTTACAACTCTCACCAAAGACTGCCTGGAGAATCAGATAGTGAGAATCAGATACCAGAACTAGCTCCCATCACACGGACAAGTCTTTATCACCTTTGAAGTTCTTCAACAGTTCTTCCTCGCATCTCAATTAATGTCATTCGAACAACTCTTCAAAAGGTAGGGGGGGACTCTTACAACACGAAAAATAAAAGGATTATTAGAAGCAGGGTGCGTGAATCAACAGTGATAGAAGGCCAATCATCTCAGGCTGAAACGCCTTTTGATCATGAAATGAAAAAAAAAAACAAACAACCCCGCACAAGCTTGAAATGTTACTACAGTACATCGCAGACGCGCGTGCTGTGGACTGACAATACATAAAAAAAGACAAATGCATTGCACGCATGTAAAGCAAACAACTGGCCTGTTAATTTCCATGTTGGGAACAAATTGATTTAAATGAAGCCCCGGCGTTGCCTTTTTTGTAGTCTGGCAATCTGTGAGAGTTAATTTGCTGAATGGGGCGTATGGGCATACACACGGAGCAGGTGTGTCTCGCTCACAGGTGAGGTATTAAAGGGGTGGTGAGGTGTGTCGTGGGGGGGGGGGTGGGGGTAGGAGGGGGTGCAGAATGCCATAAGAGTAATTGCTCGGAGAGACGGAATAACAGCCGAACATCTGTCGTGTTCATTATAATGCATTACGGCGTCGGGTTCCACCGAGACTTTCAAATTAAGAGTCTTAATTAAATTGGTGCACGGCAATGGCGGGGGGATGACTGACGGATGGGCGTGCTCACCGGGCGGAGTGGTTGACCCCTTGTCCACGGGCATGCTAGCAGGTGAGGTGGTGTCATGGGCGGGGGTGGGCGGTGGCAGGATTCCCCCCTCTCCCCTTCTGCCCTTCATCCTCTCCGGGATGAGCCAAATGAGTGGTGGTGGCTAGCCTCACTGGAAGGAAGTGGAGCAGAGCTGAGGGGAGGAGAGGGGAGGAGAGGAGAGGGTAGGAGAGGAGAGGAGAGGGGAGGAGAGGGGAGGAGAGGAGAGGCAAGGAGAGGAGAGGAGAGGAGAGGGGAGGAGAGGCAAAGAGAGCAGAGTGTGTGGTCCTTGCCGCATCGCTGAGCATCAATACTACATTCACTCGCTGTGGATGTGAGGCAAAAGAGGCTCCCTTACAGATGCCACAGTAGATTACTGCTGTGTGCCTGAGTCCCCCTCCATCTCCTGCTGCTGCTAGTCTGCCTACATCTCCACCTCTCATAGGCCTCTGTAGGGGAGACCACGGACAGTTACAACACTTTTTGCATTGGGCTCTGTTACTCACAGACAGTTTACATTAGACAAATACAATTTTTGTACAATAAACTTACATCTGTCTGTTAATTGCCAAAACCATTTAAAGATGAATACAGAAAGTACATTCTTCACGATTTGCATGTGAATTTAAGGAGTCTGATGTTGCAACTAACCCCGGCCCCGGGGTCGCCTGGCCCCAGGGACAGTTGCAACATTGTTTGGGGATGGTTTCAGTGTTAATAAAAGGACTATTATTGAAAAATTAAGTACTATAACATTGCAGTGCTATTTATTTATCAGCTGATCAGATGACAATTACAGATTTGCATGGATGTCCTTATGTGCAGATGCCAAAGACTCAAATTCATGTAAAATACAGAACGCTTTCAGTGACATATAGTAAGAATGGAACAATTTCTGAGGAAATTAACTTTTATTATCGAAACTGCCATTAATACCCCATTATCTACGTATATGACAATTGCATCATTGACTTTTTTATCCATCAACAATGCAGTTGCATAAATGTAATATCAACAATATAATTCTAACTTGTGTCTGGTAAAACAATTTAAAGATTTTTAAAAATCTATATCTGATCATTTTAGCAATACAACAGTAAGAAGTAGCAACTGTTAAAACTAATATCAATAACAATAGGTCTGTAATAAAAAATGGAACGCATGGGCAGACACATGTGAGAAAGCACACACACTCATTGACTTTTTTTTTTTTATCAAACTTTAAAACGTTAAAAGTGGGAGGGGTGAATGATTGGAGAAAAGTGACATGTTGCAACCATCCCCTGTTGCAACTGTCCCTGGTCTCCCCTACTATTCAGACACACAGCTCTCTAAGTCCCTTGGGTTACCCCTCTCCTAAATGTAGCTTCAGGTTATTCAATGCAGTCTGTTTATTGGGATACGCTTTCTATAAATTGTCTCGGTTACAGTGTACCTACATCACAAAGTGCAGTGTAATAAAGTGTGTAACATTGTGTAACTGCACTGCACAAAGTATAGGGTAAGGGTTAGGATTAGGGTATATACAGTGTAAGTACACAATGTTACATGTTGTAACGTGTAAATACTTTGTAAAAGGGACCACTGAGTTACATTTTTACTATTTATTGGTGTGTTAAATGTTTATTTTGTTCTGTATTTATTCTGTTTATTGTTTCTGTTGTATTTTCAGTGCTTCATTTTGATAAAGAAAAGTGGTTAGCAGCTCTCAGTTCTGTTATGGTATTAACAGTGCTTTGTTTACATTCTCTCAGTAGTGATGTCACTTCCTGTTGGATAGATCACTCATTAAGCCTTTACCCCCTCTCTTTTCTTAGGTCACACGATAGCAAGAAAATGGTGGACCATCACCTGAATCTACAGTGTAAGCCTGAGACTACTGATCCCCGTGTTATATGAGAGAAGATTGCCCATTTGGACTAGACCATCATTGTAGTTCTCCAGTGGATTACCTAAACACGATCAACACACAGGCAAAGACTTCTGGACGGCAATAAAACTGTGAACTATTTGGACCAAAACCCATACAAGGTGAATGTGTGTGTGTGTGTGGAACACATCAGCCCTCTTTATCTAATGGATTCTAGTAACAGTTAACGTGTGCGCTAGATACATCATCTGCTTCAGGCGACCAGAGACGCTCTTAATGGAAGACTGCTGCACCCTGACAGTTTTTGAATGTGCTCTTCTCCTCCTCCTCCTCCTTCTCTCTCTTTCTCTAACTCTCTCTCTCTCTCTGTCTCTCTCTCTCTCTCTCTCTCTCGCTTTCTCTCACTCTCTATATCCTTCCACCTGCCCACTATAACATGTTTGTTTATGGAGAAGTGCTTGGATGTCCTTCGGAGGCATTGGGCTGTCGAGCTGTACTGCTCTGGGTCTCCTCAGCCAGAATGACTCTATATTCATGAGAAGGGACGCAAAACACACAGAAGGCGTGAATCACAAATTACTGTCAAATTGCTCTTGTGGGTGAAGTCACAATCATGTTTTACCCTCCTTTTCTCTCTCTATTTTTATTTTCTGGGAGTCATTTTGCCGTTCCAATTAGTGTTGCTGAGTAGAAATTATAACAACACATTAAACATTTATGTAAGATATTTGTACTAGTTTAAACCATTTCGAAAAAAAAAATGTTGTTTTTCTAGCTCTTCTCCCATCTTTCGCTATGGATGTCACATACAATTAAAGAGAGAAACATTTTATAACAGTTCTGCCTCTGATGTTTAAAAGTAGGGCTGATAGTACTTCTACCTAGTGACTTCAGTTAAATGCAAGTAAAAGGATGGTCCTGCCCAAAGTATCTTGCGCTATATTGTCTTTTTATTTCACAAAATGTATTGTTGAGTGTCTGCTGTTCAACCAAAGACTTCTGTATCAGCATCTTTCGTAGGGCTTTGGCACCTAAATATAAAAATGCTGGTCCTGGAAATCTGAAATACTATCGTGTAGGTTTACACAGTAGACTCGAGCAAATGTACACTATTTTGATTACTATATTCCTCCAAAAATAATTGTGTCTCAATTGTATACAAATGAAAATCATTACACGTGTTTGTTGAGTATAAGAGTAAGTTTTTTTTATAATAATATGTGAGCCAAAGTCGCTTGTCCGTCTGGGGAGCCGCTGACAGATGGACTGCTCACTCCTGGGCGCTGGCTCGGTGGCATTTGTCCTTGTCTGGTCCACTGCAGCCGCTGCCTGTGATTGAGTCGCTCTGGCCCGTAATGGATGAGGCCGCAGAGGCGCTGAGGGATGTCCCTCTCTCTCTCTCTCCTTCTCTCTCTCCCCACCTCTCCCTCTCTGTGTCTGTCTCTCTCCCTCTCTTTTTATCTCTCTCTCTCTCTGTCTCTCTCTCCCCCTCTCTCTGTCTCTCCCCCTCTCTCTCTGTCTGTCTCTCTTCCTCTCTCTCTGTTCCTCTGTCTCTCTCTCTCTCCCTCTCTCTCTCTGTCTGTCTGTGTCTCTCTCTCTTCCTCTCTTTCCTTCTGTCTGTCTCCCTCTGTCTGTCTGTCTGTCTGTCTGTCTGTCTGTCTGTCTCTCCCTCTCTCTCTACCTCTCTCTCTTGGTCTGTCTGTCTCTCTCCCTCTGTCTCTCTCTCTCTCCTTCTCTCTCTCCCTCTCCCTCTCTCTCTGTCTGTCTGAGTCTCTCTCTCTTCCTCTCTTTCCCTCTGTCTGTCTCCCTCTTTCCCTCTGTCTGTCTGTCTGTCTGTCTGTCTCTCTCTCTGTCTCTCTCTACCTCTCTCTCTCGGTCTGTCTCTCTCTCTCCCTCTCTCTCTCTCTCCCTCTCTCTCTTTCTCTGTCTCTCCCTCTCTCTCTACCTCTCTCTCTCGGTCTGTCTCTCTCTCTCCCTCTCTCTCTCTCCCCCTCTCTCTCTCTGTCTCTGTCTCTCCCTCTCTCTCTACCTCTCTCTCTCGGTCTGTCTGTCTCTCTCCCTCTCTCTCTCTCCCTCTCTCTCCCCCTCTCTCTCTGTCTCTCTCTCCCTCTCTTTCTCTCTCTCTCTCTCTCCCCACCGACCAACAAACCAACCCACCCCCTCTTTCTTCCCCCACCCCACCTCCTCCCTTTGGTCGTTGCCTTCTGAGGAGGGGTCCTGTGCCTTTGGCTCCAGCAGCCTGTGAAGTGTGTGTGTGTGTGTGTGTGTGTGTGGGTATGTGCAACTCTCTCCTGTCAGCACACCAGCAGACCAGCACACACTTGCTTCGCTCTGCACCCTGGCCTGAGCGCTCCCCGTGCCCAGTCAGCGAAGCCCCTTCAGTCGGCCGCAACGCAGCCAACCACATGGCGGACGACGGCCGACTCGACACAACAGCGAGCCGGGGTTGCAGAGGGCCCTTCAGACCCTATGTGCGCGCTATGATAAATCTATTCTAGTCGTTCGAGTTTCCAGTATTCCGAGCCCCGGACCGCTGGGGACCCAGGGGCTAGTGGCAGCCTGAAACCCTCATTACACGAAGCAGGATATAGGGAGGCCTCTCCGGGGAGTGGACACGTGTATTTTTAGGCCCCGGCACAGTGAGAAGCACTTACTGCTTGCTCAACGCTGTTGCTCCCCTTTTTCGCTGGCTCTAAGTGTCACACACACACACACACACACACACACACACACACACACACACACACACACACACACACACCAAGACATATACACCACACACACACAAACACACAAACACATATACACCACTCACACACACACACCAACACATATAACCACACACACACACAAACACACAAAGACATATACACCACTCACACACGCACACACACACACACACACACACACACACCAACACATGTATGCCACACACACAGACATACATACTTACACTCTGACACAAATTTTACATAATTGCATTCATTAAACACTAATGATGTAAGGAGATATGCGCACACTTAACATCACAGATCTGTTTTCTCTTTTGAGTGTGTGTGTGTGTGTGTGTGTGTGTGTGTGTGTGTGTGTGTGTGTGTGTGTGTGTTTGTATGTGTGTTTGTTTGTTTGAGTGTTTATGTGTGTTAAAGGCTTACAGCCTGTGTGTGTGTGTGTGTGTGTGTCTGTGTAAGAGTATGGATTCATCTCCCTTAAAGAGCCACAGCCAGCTTGATGACAGAGGCAGGTCCCGTGGGGTTGCCATGGGGTTGGGGGATATGGACGTCGGGGAGGGGGCCAGTGCGGAGCGGAGCGGAGTGGAGTGGAGAGGAGCCACTAGCTGCTAGCGTTGAGAGAATGGGGACGGCTCACTTTGGGCTCACATAAGTGGCAGCCATGCCCCACTGAGGACACCACACTTCACAGCTGGAGCAGATACCTCATCCTGTCCGTTGTTGTCTCCACAACAAAATCAATATTTGAACAATATTTTCTTTCTTTCTTTCTTTCTTTCTTTCTTTCTTTCTTTCTTTCTTTCTTTTTTTTCTTTCTTTTTTTTTCTTTCTTTCTCTTTCTTTCTTTCTTTCTTTCTTTCTTTCTTTCTTTCTCTCTCTCTCTCTCCTCTTGCTGTTTCTGTGTCTCCCTCTCTGCTTCAGTCCCCTGCTCTTCTTCTTCTTCTTCTTCCTCATCTCGATCTTTTTTTCCTCCTCCTCTTCCTCCTCCTCCTCCTCCTCCGCTCCCTGGTGACCAGCGCTCGGCGCTGTGACTCCGGCCATGCTTGGAAGGGAGAAAATGAGAACTGTCCCCGGCTGCCGGGCGCGTCTCAGGTCACCATTATTTACAGAAAAACTGCACAGCGCACCACATATAAAATTACCCCTGTGCTGGGACTCGGAAACACCTCTGCGGCAAAACAGAGACACCCTCGGATAGAAGGGGGGGGGGGGGGGTTATGGGGATGGGGGTGGAGGGGGGCGATCTTTACCAGATCTTTACGAGATCGTTACAAAGACCTGCAGCGTGGGCTTCGCCTGTTAAAAGCTGGGACCAAACCAAAGTGAGGCCTTGGCTTATCCCGAGCTGAGCTTTCATTTCACTGTTGACTGCACCGTTTTATTTTATTTTTTTTTAAGAGTGTGCTGCCATTACACTGCGTGGTATGATTAATTTCTCCCTGCTGTGGTGTGGTGAGGGCTGTGCTGTGTGTCCGCTGAACTGTGATCCCAGGTGAATGCCTAATTGGGGAATCAGTGTCGTATGGAAGAGGGAGTTCTATCATCTGTCTGCGATGCCAAGATGGGCTGGATGATTACAGTTGTGAGGGGAAGGGGAGGAGACAGGAGAGAGCAGTGAGACATAGACAGGAGCATAATGACAGCGAAAGAGAGAGATGAAGAGGGATGGGTGAGGGAAAGAAAGAGAGAGGTAGAGATAGAGAGAAAGAGAGAGACGCAGAGAGAGAATCACTGAATGAAAGAGAGGAAGAGGAAGGGAGAGATGGAGTGAGAGAGAAGGAGACAGAGAAAGGGAACAACAGAGAGAGAGAGAGAGAGGAAGAGGGAGGAGATGCTAAAAAGCATCAGTTTTGGATGTGGAGTAAGATTGTAGAGGATAATTACACAGCCACGGGGGGATGGTGTAGTGTTTTAGTGAGCATTGTGTTATGTTTGTGTTTAATGCCTCCCCATCCCCAGAGATGACTTAGATTATCAAACTTTACTGCATCGCTCCTACGCTAACTCGCTCATCTCCTCAGCAATGAAAGGAACACAACCTGAAGGGAAAACAAACCAATCAAGCTATTTTTGCTCACCTGTCATCTTCTGTCAGTTTCAACATACTATTTACTGCTTGTGAATTTCTTGAAATGTAAGTTATATTTAGACAAAGCATATTCTGTAAACTGAAGGAAGCTGGGTGAGAAATTAGCATATGTAACGGCGTGGGATTGCTGAGGAGAGCTTGGTGGTAAAGGCTGAAGGTCATTTTGGGAGGCAGCTGCACTGATCTGAAGAGCAAAGAAAAGTTTTGTGCAGTGATGATGACTGCAGAAGCCATTTCTATGTTTTAAGTTTAGAGCCCCTGCTGGCGAAATGGTGACCTTGTGGCCTTAGGCTCTATGGAGCACAGCTCGCAGGTCACAGGTTGCCAATCACCCACCTGCACCTAATTAATTAGCCAGGTACTTAGGAAGGTGCTGGAAGGTTGGAGAGTGAATGGAATGGAAAGGAAATGGAAAGGTTGGACACGCAGCAGGTTTACGGTTTTTCAATATTTGCCTTTTGCTTATACGTTTTTTTGTTGTACTCAAGTTTATTAGTAGGCGATTTATGGAAATTTGAAGACGCTTATGTTTGGTGTGGAATAAACAAAGGGCACTTTGAGACCTCTGATGCGTTTTGTTTTTTGGACACTTTTGGACACTACAATGACAGAAAGAAGTATGATTCCTTGCCCGTGTCCAACACAGTTTACTCACTCGATTAAAATGTTTTTCTAATTGGGCATCTCAGTTTGGACAGCAAACTCACCCTGCTACGCTACCTCACCTCTCCATCCCCCCAACCCCCTTCAAACACACACACACACACACACACACACACACACACACACACACACACACACACACACACACACACACACACACACACACACACACACACACACACACACCACAACATAGTGAAGCATTTATATCACTTTAATTTCTCATCAAATGATCACCCGGTTCTGCTCTGTAATTCATCATGTTCACCTTTAGCCAATGTCTCATTGACATTAATTTCATTAGTCACACTCTCTCCCACACAACACAGCATTAAACATGGTGCGCCGACAACAAACAGGGAGTTTCGAGTTGCAGCGGCCAAAACAACAGAAAAAAATAAGTAAAAACATATAAAACCTTATAAGCCCACAGAGATTTGATATGGCCGCATTCTGCCTACTTCGGAATGACACCACTGTCAATGGTCACGGGGAGGACTCATTAACTTTAGGGACGACTCTCTCTCCGGCGCCGTGCCACCAAAAGTCTGTTATCTCCCAAAAGCAATTAGCCACTGTAGGCTCTATTGACCCGTGCCATTGTCAGCTCGGCAGTGGGGTGCACGCATGGTGCCTCACCTAAGAGAGCACGCGGGGTGCCAGCAGAGGTGCCAATGTGACTGCTGCTGATAAAACCACTGCCTGCAGCAGCAGACAGACTCTTAAGTATGTGTTTGTGTGTGTGTGTGTGGGTGGGTGTGTGTGTGTGAGAGAGAGGATGCATGTGTGTGTGAATATCTGTGCGTGCGTGTGTGTGTGTGTATGTGTGTGTGTGTGTGTGTGTGTGTGTGTGTGTGTGTGTGTGTGTGTGTGTGTGAGAGAGGGTGCATGTGTTTGTGAATATGTGTGTGTGTGTTTGTGTGTGTGTGTGAGAGAGAGGGTGCATGTGTTTGTGTGTGTGTGAGTGTGTGTGTGAGGGTGCATTTTTTGTGAATATGTGTGTGTGCATGTGTGTGTGAGTGTGAGTGTGTGTGAGAGAGAGGGTGCATGTGTTTGTGTACCTGTTTGTGTGAGTGTGTGTATGGCACGTGGGAGGTTGCTGGGTTGTTATGGCAGCAGCAAGAATATTAACGTGGCAAATGCTCACATGTCCAGCATAATTTAACCTGCCAGAATGAACAGCAGAAAGAGGACAAAAAAAGATAATTGAAAGCACTAGCCAAATATGCAGATTGACACAGAAGAGGAGTAGGTTTCTGCTGTTGTTCAGGTTTCTTTCGGAGAATTTTGTGTTATGCATAGCATTAAACATTGTGGGATAGCTACAGTGATTCAACCCTGATTTCAAACCATGCACAGATGCCACATTTCCTCTTGATTTAGCTGTAGCTCTCGTTTCGTTGTGACAGCTCTCCCACACAGACTGTGCACTGCTCAGGAGAAGACAACATAAAAGACTGAATCCGTACAATGAGCAATGTGCATATCCATGACATTTACCCAAAGTTCCTAGTTTCTATGACATTTTGCAAGAATTTCATGGCTACCTGAACTTCAGACAGTATTGGAGTATGTCATGTACTTAGCCATAACTATTTAGAAATTGTACAAGACAAATCTGTAGCCTGTAGAACACTGCCTGTCAAAACTGAATTGGATTTAGGAGCAAGCAAACATTCAGTGCTATAATATTTCTAAACATAACTTGTCTACATGGGTAATTAGTGTGAAACAAACACAAAGATGTGTTGCATAAAACAGCCAAACAAGGAAGTAAATTTTCATCTCCACCCTCTATTCAGAATAAACAAGAATGGTAAACATCATGCATAATTCACAATCCCTATTCCAGATAAAGCATTAACACATTTCCAAAATGCATAGAAAGAAATAGACACATATCATTTAATGCACCTGGTGTGTAACAATTATGTACTTACACTGTACCATTGAGTTAGGGTTAGGGTTACTGTTAGGTATGTACAGTGTATGTACATAATATGTCATTACATGTAGATACACTGAAAAAAAGCATCACCATCATCATGTTGTTTTCTAATTCAATTACACTTTATTTTAAAATGTATCTACATACTGAAGTGCAGTGTAACAAAGTTTGCAACAAAATGTAACATTATGCACTGTACCTTCAGATAAGGGTTAGTGTTAAGTATGTACAGTGTAAGTACATAATATTTTAAGTTGTTACATTTAGTTGCACTTCAAATGGACCCGTAAAATAAAGTGTTACCTCTATAAAGGCAGTTTTCTTCACATGCTGTTTCTGTCCCCTGTCATGGTTTTCTCATTACCGCTGTTACTCAGGCTCTCAATGATGAGCAGCCCTCTCAAACTAAACGCTTGTGTGAAGGAGAGAAAAGACACGACCTCGTCTCTCGAGCACCTGACAAAGCCCGCCAAAGCCATACCTTCTGATCCAGTGGATTAAGTTTGCTCTACCCCATAGTGTTAAATACCGCAATGAGGATTCATTCCTAGTGCATATTGTGCATGCCAGGCACACAAAATGGAGGGATTAGGAGGATGGCGATGGATGACTGAGCTGAGGTGAGACCTTTGTGCAACAGACAGTCACTCACAGACATCTCAGCACATCAGGTACATGTCAATGCTGTTTATTTGTCTTCCTGAGCCTTGATTTTTGAAGGAATCAGGTCAGTGGGATTGTTTGTGGGAGTATTAAACGGCAAGCTAACATTTTTCTAAAATGCTTGAGCAGCCTTGTAAACAGGCGTCTCCGTACAAAAGGGGGAGGTGAATAATTGATGGCTTGTAAAGGGATCCGGCTTTGGGGGATTTTAAAGCATTGATTCTGACTGTGAAGAAAAGGGGAAGAGGGAGGCTTCATGGGGGCATTATTACCACAGTGCTTACCCTTTAGTCCTCACTGAGTTTGTGTGTTTGTGTGTGTGTGTGTGTGTGTGTGTGTGAGAGAGAGAGAGAGAGATAGAATGTCTGTTTGTGTCTGTGGGTGTGTTTGTGTGTCTGGTGAGGTTGGGTAATTGTTTTTTTCCTTGGGGTGGGGGGGTGGGGGGGTTCTTCTCACACCTCCTCATTTCCCCTCGTCAGAGCTGTGCGTCTTCTGTTCTCTGTCTCTTCTCACATACAGACAGTCAGCATGGCTGTCATCCTCCTCCTACAGAGTGCTAAATAGCATTAGCAGACAACAGTAGAAAAGAACAAAGGGTGACAGAGAGGAAAAGAGAGAGACATAATTTTCTCCTTAACATTTACATAAAAATATAAAAGCCTATGATTATATGAAGAAAATTATGTAATATATTCAAAACATGTCAGTGTTTGAAATTCACCTCAGTCTGCCTCTTGTGTCAAAAAAATATGTTTCTCAAGAGTTCAGTCGTGTTTAATCTGTCACACTTTGCTCTGAATACTAAGACTTCCTTATGTTGACATTAATATACTCTTATGTAAATGATATACATCTGTGCTTCACATAAGGATAGAGCACCATTACTTACTATTAAAACACTGGCTTACACAAATCACATTATAATAACCTTTGGCAGTCAACACTGATGAACTGATTGATACAGCAATCAACACTGACATCTGTTTATTGTTTGTAAGTAATATAGCACAGGGTAAATAATACCTAAGGTTAGTCTCACAAGATCATTTATACAGATAGAGAGGGAGGAAGAGACAGAGAGAAACAGAAACAGAAAGAGAGAGAGAGAGAGAGAGAGAGAGAGAGAGAAGCAGAAAGAAAAACAGAGAAAGAGTGTTCCCTTAAGGTACATGTCTTTATGTTTGTTTACACCAAAGGCTCCCACTTCACGGAGTGATTGGACCTTAATTATAATGGATGTTTGCGTTTACCTCTGCAATGGGACTCCTACTAATTGATTCTGACAGTTTATGTCTTACTCGTTGCCGGCAGGCTTCCCTGATGCCTCTCTTCCCGAGACAGTCTCAGAGTCTCCGCTGCTCCAGCTACACAGTCACAGGGCCTGGACACAGCTGGCAGAGACAGTGTCAGTGGCCCATCACATTTAATGCCGGGTGGCAGTTAGTGTACTACTTAAGATCATGGCCGAGACCCGCAGATCAGGGGCCTGGAAGAGGTCCAGCTTCACAGGGGCATCAAAGCAGGAGTTGTCAGACACCCCCTCCTCCGATCGCTCCCTCTCCCCCACCCCCCGTTTCCAGTCCTCACAAGCCCCCTCTACCAGCCACCCTCCCCTCCCCTCCCCCGAGCCAGCATCAGTCTGAGCAGTGGCAGAGTGATGGGTTGCGGGTTAGCAGATGGCTAAAGCATCTCGCTCAAGGGGGTGATGCTCAACATGGCCCACACATCACCAGATAGCGAGAGAGAGAGAGAGAGAGAGAGAGAGAGAACGGAAGAAAGAGAGGTATAGGGATAGTGAGGGAGAGAGAGGAAAAACGAGAGAGAGAAATGAAGAAAGAGAGAAAGAGAGAGAGGGAGTCTTAAGCACCAAGGTCAAGATTGCTAGGGGTTTCTTCCAAGAGGTGCTATATTACTGAGTAAGGAGACAGTTGAGTGCGGAGGGCAGGGTAGGTTGCTCCTGAGGGATTGAGGGCAGATTAGTGTTTTCACAACCTTGCTGGGGTAATTGCATGTGTGTGTCTGTGTGTGTGTGTGTGTGTGTGTGTGTGGGTTGGTTGGGGGGGGGGGGGGTGGTAGGGGTCTTCTAGCAACATACTGGGAAACGTTAGCAGAGTCAACAACTAGAGAGGAGCGCCTGCAGAAATGTTGATAAAAATAATTTCATTAGGTGAAGGAAAACGTGTTGCGTTGAGATATGATTGACATTAGCCACACTGAGCTATGTTGACTACTGATTTCTGAGCATTTACTATAAACCCGTTAGGAAGACTTTCAGGTAAAAGAAGCATTGTTAGAAAATCTACACTGAGAAGGTGGTGGGTCAGATGACAAATACAGCGAGTGTGGTGGTCCCTACCATGAAGTTATGATACAGACTTGCACAGAGTGATAGATCCCCTTTCTATTCATTTCAGTAGGTAATGCTATGCTGCAAGCTTTTGCCTGAGAGAGAATGACCATGACAGCCATTTCTCAGCTTTGGCACCAAACCCATGAAGAGCTCAATGTCTGTCTGAGCTTGCCAATGACTACAGTAATCAAAACCCCACACTGATAGGTAAATACACCTACATAATTGATGCCAGTCACTGGGAAACAAGTGTCTTGGCACCAAAGTAGCTGATGCTAACCGGATGTGGCTAACACCAAGTCTTATGGGTATATTCCTACAGCTGTCAAAAAGTAGCTTTTGCCCTGCCTTTTCCTGATTTTCCATAAAGGACTACTTTACTACCGTTTAGTACTTGCTCTTTTGAAGAGGACAGACAGGTCACCCGAAGTTGCATATGCATGCTGCACGTGAAAATGTTCTTCTAACCCGATTGCCTCCATTAGTCAGTGAAAGAAAGTAGGCGGAAAAACGAGTGAATAAGAAAACGGCCAACAAAGTGATGTAGGTTTCTAAATTATGCCACAGTTGTGATTACTGGAGAAGTTTTGTTGCAGCACACATTCACTTAGCGAAGTATAGGTAAGTATGTCTGTTTGTGTAGAACGTTTAGATCTTAATAAAGTCTGATAAAATAAGACATCAAAATGCACAGGACCATTTTTAAACTGGGCACATCAAGTCTTTTAACAGTCTAAATAGTGAAGTCAAATCTAGAGCTCGACTCATGTTTTCACTTACTTTAAGAAGCAATGAAGTGACATGAATTCTTGCTGTCTCACTCCCCTCTCTGGTTGTCTCTGTGTGCTTTACCAAAGCAAAGAATCTCTTTTCCAGACCAGCGCTTGCCACACACACGCACAGTAATTAAGCCACCATCCTGCCTGCCTGCCTGCCTGCCTGTCTGCCTGCCTCCCTCCCTCTCTCCCTCTTCTCCCTCTCTTCCCTGGCTTCCCTCTCTCCCTCTTCCCTCCCTCTCTCCCTCTCTTCCCCGGGTTCCCTGCCGCCCGTGCATCATGGCCACGGCAGAGCAGCCAGACCTTGGACCCAGATGTAATTAGACTTGGTAATGACTGTGGCCTGTTTACCGGGTAAGTCCCTGCTAATGATAAATGCAGTTGACTTATGGAGTCCGGCCTGCACTTCAAACAGAGTCTGTGGCTGCAGTCCATATCAATTAGCCTGTGAGGGGCGATACATCATTCACTTACCACTGCCCCGTGCTGAGCCCCCACCCTGAATTTCTCAGCCCAATTAATTTTTTTTTTTCCAGTCATTTTCTTGCATTCTCTCACTCCTTAGGCTGAATGCCTTTGATTAAAAAAAAAAAAAAAAAAACAAGAGCTTGACTTAAGATGTTTATTTTTTTTCTGGACAGAATGCAGAAAATGGTACCCCTGGGTTGGGTGAGGCATTATCGTTAATCACTAATGCCTCAATACCTGCGCAGCCCTGAAATGTGCTTAAACTGATGTCAGAGGTAAACTGCTAATGAATTCATAGTTGTGATAGATGGTGGCTTAATGGATGATTATGAACTAAGTACACATGCACACAACCCTGCGTCATGCATCCCAATGAGGGGAAAGTCTGGTTTATAATAGCGAAGGGGGGCAAGGTGAACAAATGCGCCGACGCCGCTCGACCCTTTCCCCCAGACAGCTTAACTAACAGCTCAGCAGTACACGTCTCTTTCAGCCATGTTTCATGCCTCCAGCACTGCCAACTGTTCACCTCTCCTCCATGTATGACTCCTGCTGACTATACGCAGGTGGGCGAGGAGTGCTTAAAAAAAAACAAAAAAACAAAAAAAACATACTTGCACTTAAAAACTGCCTTATGCTTTCCTTAAACCATTTATATCAGAGTGGATATCGATCCTAATGCTTCACATTCATTTTACAGTAAAAGGCGTGAGAGAGATAAAGACAGTGAAAGAGTAAGAAAGATAGACATAGTGAGAGAGATTAAGAGAGTGAAAGAGTGAGAAAGATGAACTGAGTGAATGAGTGAGGGAGATGGAGAGTTATGGAGAGAATGAGAGAGGTGGAGAAAGAGAGATGAGAAAGAATGAGTGTGAGATATGGAGTTGTCTAGAGAGAGAGAGAGAGAGAGAAATAGAGAGAGAGAGATGGAGAGAAAGTAATAAATTGTCTTGAGGAATCTTTTCCCTGCCGTGCTTGCCACGCTTCAGTGTGTCCTGGTGACAGTCAGGGCGCGAACAGTGGAGTGCTCCTCTTGGCCGCGTGCCCAGGATGTGACATTCACGCCAGGCTGGAGAGTGAGCGTGCCCTCTGTGACGACTCCGCCTAACTCCCCGCCACCTGCTCGACGCCCCGGAGTGCCAAGGTGCTTGAGGAGTCCGGCCAGGCACTGCAAACCCCCCTTCCCCCCACTCCCCCCACTCGACCACCCTGATCACCCCCCCCCCGGACACCCCCCCCCCTTCCCCCACTCTACCACCACTTCACCCTAATCAGCACCCCCCCTCCCCCAAACCTTTTAACCTGACTTGCATGTTTTTATTTCCTCCTTCCTGACCACCCACCCTCCCCACCCTCCCCATCGTCTCATTATAAAGCCGGATGGGGAAGACAGGGACATGGGTCCACACCCTTGGGGACCTGAGGGCTGATGTGACAGCATGAGGACTGTGTTCAAGCTCCATCTGGACTGTGTGTGTGTGTGTGTGTGTGTGTGTGTGTGTGGTGTGGGCATCTTTTTGTGTTTGTGTGTCTATGTTTGTGTGTGTGTGTGTGTGTGTGCAGTGGGGTTGCAGAAGGCTGAGCATGTAGGTGTAGAGGACAGTTGTACTGCATCCACACGGCTGTAACCTTTGACTGTCTTTAGGCATTACACCGCAAGGACATCTGTGGGAGGCGGCGTGTGTCGCTCAGCTGAAGGCCTCTGTCTGGTTGAGGGCGTGGGATGAGGAAGTGGAGCTGGTGTCTGAGGTATGTATGGCTGCAGTCTTGGCCCCGGATCCCTGCTCTGTGTGCACACCAGGCTGTCACTGTGCCCCTCAGCCCGCCTGCAGTGGAGCTGGCGTCTGAGGTATGTATGGCTGCAGTCTTGGCCCCAGATCCCTGCTCTGTGTGCACACCAGGCTGTCACTGTGCCCCTCAGCCCGCCTGCAGTTTGCCTCATGCATCAGCCACTCTCACACCGTTTCACGCGCAAAGCGTCCGAAACCTCTGCATTGCCTTTTGTTGGCTCCATTGTGGACGGATACTTTCTGCTTTAACCAGTCGCTACTGCTTGGTAAATTAGGCTTTTACCAAAACCGCTAGAATATATCGACGATATCTTACACCTACATAAAATTCCTCAAGCATTCTTTTTGTTCTGGCTTTAAATTCTCAATTTCGGGAATAGTTGCCAACCCAGAATGTACAATTTCGTGTATGTCAATCTCACCAGCTTCGTTCAGTGCTGCTTTAACTACACCGGAAACTCAAGCTTGAACACCTGACTTCCACGTCATCGTATTCCGTTTGTTCTCTGATTGGCTTGTACACATTCCAAGACAGAGTGAACCAAAACTTATGTTCATGCTACCTGACACAGTTGCTGGAGGTAAATGACATTGAACGGAAGCACTAGGTGGCGCTACCTCGGCTAGCTTGCAATGGCCTAAACCTGAAAAGATGGTTAGCATGTTGGTCGTATTTTTTTCCGATGTACACCTGTTGTTATTTCGTCATCTCTCAGTCTCTCCTCGCTCACCTCTGCCACCCCTCTACCCCCCCCCCACCCCCCCCCCCCCACCACACACACACACTTTATTTCATAACCCTCACCATAATAAAAAGCTTTCACAGATTTCACTTCCTTTAGCAAACCAAACAGATGTGACATTTTATAGCACGTGCAAAGCGTCTGAAACCTCTGCATTGGCATTTGTTGGCTCTATTGTGGGCGGATACTTTCTGCTTCAACTAGTTGCTACTAAATTAAACTTTTACCAAAACCCCTAGAAAGGAAGCCAACAATATCTTACATCTACATAAAATTCCTCAAGCATTCTTCTTCTTGTTCTGGCTTTAAATTTCGGGAATAGTTGCCAACCCAGAATGCACAACTTCGTCTGTATCTATCTCACCAGCTTCGTTCAGTGCTGTTTGTTCAGTGCTGCCCGGAAACTCAAGCTTGAACGCTTGACCATCGTTTTCAGCCCTCACCTGTTTGCTGATTGGCCCGTACACATTCCAAGACAGAGCGAACCGAAACTTATGTTCATGCTCCCTGACGCAGTTGCTGGAGGTAAATGACATTGAGCGGAAGCACTAAGTGGCGCTTGCAATGGCCTAAACCTGAAAAGATGGTTAGCATGTTGGTCATATTTTTTCCAGATGTACACCTGTTGTTATTTCGTCATCTCTCAGTCTCTCCTCGCTCCCCAGCTGAATGTGATTATTGATCCCCAGCTGTGAAATTAAAGAATAGAAATAGAAAAAAATCTTGCATCACCCTTCTCACAGAGTTTTGAGAGTGTCAGAGAACATTACGTGTAAGATCTTATAAGGCAGGCAAACAGACTTACTTTGCTTTGGTTTCAATCCTCTTATATGTGATTTCTTTGATGTGCGTTTGCACATCAGAGATGAAGCACTTATGTTGATCCCTCATCAGACTCAGACTTATTTATTCAAATGCTAAAGACATCACAAAGAAACACAGATGTTAAGGCAATGACTAACTATATTAGCTGAAGTGAACAAGGTGGCTTTTGTGTCACACAGTAATACTTTTTCTAGTTTCACAGTATAATCAGTCATTGATGGACACTTTGCTGTGCAGTGTACTTTTGCTTAAGATTAAGCTTTGGATTAAGCTGTTCGCCACATGACTAAATATAGCTACATTCATTTAGATGTCTGTGTATGTAACACTCTAACACTCTAACACCAACATTTTAGTTACACCAAAAACCTGCAGGTTTAAATAACTGTAAGCATGCATTTACACAGAGCAGTTTTAGAGCTTACATATTCCTTCAACATGCGTTGTAAGAACATGTACAGAAAACGACATTTTTTCTCTTCTGGCACACACTCTTTCTTGTAAGCAGACACAGACAGACAGACAGACAGACAGACAGACAGACAGACAGACAGACAGACAGACAGGCAGACAGACAGGCAGACAGAGAGTGAGAGACAGACAGACAGACAGACAGACAGACAGATAGACAGACAAACAGACAGACAGACAGAGAGTGAGAGACAGACAGACAGACAGACAGACAGACAGACAGACAGTGAGAGACAGACAGACAGACAGAGAGACAGACAGACAGACAGACAGACAAACAGAGAGACAGACAGACAGAGAGTGAGAGACAGACAGACAGACAGACAGACAGACAGACAGACAGACAGACAGAGAGTGAGAGACAGACAGACAGACAGACAGACAGAGAGTGACAGACAGACAGACAGACAGACAGACAGACAGACAGACAGACAATCAGACAGACAGACAGACAGACACACACACACACACACATACACACACACACACACACACACACACACACACACACACACACACACACAGAGAGAAACACGCTTCTTTATTATTTTTTTTATTCGAACCCGCCAATCACATTTCCAAAATAAGCTATTAGAATAATATGCCCTCCGCGACACTTGAAATGTCAGAACATTCTGTCTGTGCCATGACAGTGTTACAGCATTGCAGCCAGTTACAGCCGACATGGAGCAAAAGCAGCTGTCTGGCCGTGTTCTCAGGCAGGCCCACCAATTGGTGGCTGTCAGATTCTGGACATTCCTCAGGCTGCCAAATATCAGAACCTCCCTACACCTACATTTATAGTACAGCTCACAGATATTTGCAACTAAGGAACGGTTCCTGGTTAGTTTGTTTGTCAGCGAATCCTGTGTCCATATATAGGTCATAGACATGACAGTCACTTCTGTTAGGCTGTTGTCAACAAAAGGAACATTGGGTTTTAGGGACAATGTAGAACAAGTCATTCTATTTGAGTGTTTACACACAGATAGACCTCTCAGTAAGACATCACCCATAGCAGTGGCTATTTAGTCAATACTACTGGCAGTATAGAGGCTTTTTATGCTTTACATCCTCTTCTAATGTTACACACACACACATGCATGCATGCATTCACACACACATTCATGCATGCATGCGTGTGTGTGTAACATTAGAAGAGGATGTAAAGCATAAAAAGCCTCACACACACACACAGACACACACACATGCATGCAGACACATACAAACAGCGGCAATTAAATCAACACTATAGTCATGACTTGCACGACAGAGTCTATTTTATGCTTTACATCCATTTATAATATCACACACACACACACACACACACACACACACACACACACACACACACACACACACACACACACACACACACACACACTCATACACAGACGCATACACATGCACAAACTCCCAGACACAATTACACACACTGGCATGCACACAAACAAAAACTCTCACACACACAAACACACCCAAAACACAGATGTATAGTGTTCACAATTAACCTTGGCTGTAATTATGACAGCCTGGCGGGTTTTAAACAATGACTTCAGAGCGCTGTCAGGCGGGGCAGGCTGTGCAAAGGGGAGCAGCCGGCGTGGATTAACAGGCCACTGGAAATTAAAAACCCAGCCAAAGTGCTTGTCTCAGGGAGACACCCACTGGGGCCAGTGCCATTGTTTGCCCAAAATAAAGCGGTGGAAAAAGCAAAAAAGGTTTCAGATAAAGAGCTTAGGGGAAGTTAGAGATCAATTAGGTATTTTTTTTTCTGGGCAGGGTCTTACGATTTATTAGTAACGGTTTAATTAGGTCAGAACAATGTGCTGATAATTACATTGGGCAATAATTAATACTCTTAATGCAACAAAGGGAGTGCTAAGAACATAATCATGGGCTAATATATAATAACAGAGCTGATACCATCAGTAATTTTCAAATGGAAAAGTGCCAGGAAAAGTTGCTACTGGCAACCAGACAGCTTCTCCATTTCACCGTGGCCTTTTTTTTTTTTTTTTTTTGGTCAGTTTCTCAATTCAACCACATCTGCCATTAAATGGTTTATGGTTTATGAATGGTTTATTTAGCAGCTTTTCCCACTGACAATAATTTACAGTGAAAGTAGGATATGCTAACTCTGTTATCTGACTGTTCCCTCGCTCTGCCTCTCTTTGGGAATTGAACATATGACCTTCACAACCATTTTTCCAGCTACTTATGCTCACATTGTATTACTAATGTGCATTAGCATGATATAATATATAATAATATTGATTATTTTTGTGGATAATAGCTTTATAAAATGCTAATAAATAGTACTGTTATAGTCTTATTGTGCTGTATGTTTTATATTCTAGGCTGTCTAGATTTTTTGTGGTCCTTGCATCATCCCAAACGGAGCAAAAAAGTTGTAATTTTCATGATGTACCATGCTGTAACCACCATCCTCCCATAACGCACACACACACTCACACACACATGTGCACACACACACACACACACACGCAGACACACACACCCGCAGACACACACACACACACACACACACACACACACACACACACACACACACACAGCCACACACATACACGCCTAGTTCAGTGTCTACCCCTGGCTGTGCCCTGTCATTCTGTGCCATTCTTATAAGTAATGGAAGGTATCTGGGCAATACTGTGATTGCAGAGTCCTGAAAAGAAAAGACACCTGTGTGCTGTATTCATTCATTTATCTGTCTCCACTTCCTGTTCTCTTTTCTTTCTGCTGTGTTAAAGCAACACTACATAGTTTTTTCAACCTTAAAATAATGTTTCCGAAATCGTTTCGGTGGTTCATCAATTTGTAACTAGGTGAAAAGCACTTGAATTCGCTTTGCCGCCCTTCATGGGCTATAACCTCACTAAGTAGGTCTGGATGAACGGGCCATCCCTCCATAGTTCACGAGAGACAATTCAGCTTCTAACCTGTAGGGCCACTGAAGACAAAAACTACTTAGTGTTGCCTTAAAAAGTACAATATCAAGATTTAAGAAACATATCTGAATTTACAATGATACTTGTACTGACAAATGTAAAAACAGAGATAATGTCACTACATACGAAGACATGTTCTCCAGTGGTAAAGTGCACTTTCCAGTCTTTGAATACTCATTTCAACTCCTTCATATAGATTTCTTTACATTTCTAGGCCTCTGAAACACCACCCCCAAATACACAAATAAAGCCGGGAACCACAACCTGCCATTATCACTGTGATATTTGTCACATTTTGCAGATCTAAAGATCCTTTCATAACAAATATCACTCACTGCAGTTTCGAGACTTGAGGCGCTATGTTGACTGCTACCTAGAAGGACACCAACTTTTTGTGCTCTTTTCTTCCCTGTTAGTACACATTGTTATTTTTGATGTTGCGGCTAGGGCAGAAATCATACCGCCTTGGCATACGTATGATGTTCACCATGCCCACGAATGCCAGAGTGACTAAGGGTTCCTCGTTCCTCGCGGCCTGTGCCGCGTTATTTATGGCGAAAGGCCTCTGCAGACAGCACCAGGCCGAAGATGGATTGGCTGAGGATATTTGCTTTTATTGGATGTGTTTTTGCGTTGGCCAAGGATAAACGACAGAAGAATGATGTCTCATAACATTGCGTGTAGAAATCAGATAGCCCCGGCTTTGAGCACTGTTGCCTTCCCTGTTGAACAGTCACAATTCAGCCCGATAGCCCACGCCTCTGTCAGCTTAAATGACTCTCATCTCCTCAGGTAAATCACCACACTCCATCATTCACTATGAGGAAGTGATGTATATTGATATGTATAATCTCTTTGGTGCTAAATCACCTCGTAGCAGACTCACTGGTCATTGGATTTCATTTTCCTCTATTTTACACACACATCAGACAGCTCTGTCGGTCCACAAAGACCAACGTTTTTTTTAGTCCTTGCATGTTGACTTTGCAATCCAATATACATGTGTTTTTTTGTTTGTTTGAAAGAAGGCAAACACTCATAGATTGTTACTGAGACATGGTATTCTCATAGGTATATGACCTAAGTGTTTATGTGTATGAATGCATGTAGGTTTAATGCATATGCTGACATAGAGGCAATCACATATGAAATATTTAGAGCTGACAAAGGAAAAATTTGCTTATCTCTCCACAGAGAGGCAGCTACAAGCAGCCACAGTGGTCTAGCCCACTCTCTCTCTCTCTCTCTCTCTCTCTCTGTCTGTCTCTCTCACTCACACACACACACACACACACACACACACACACACACACACACACACACACACACACACACACACACAGACGCGTGCAGGAGAGATGCATGAATGTTCTCAACTTACAAATTTGCACAAAGACAGAGAAGAGGAATAATGGGCATATCATGCATGCTTTCATCTTATCATGACATCTTTACTGAATAAAGTGAAGGGCTTCCTTGAAGGCTAAGTTGTCTGTGTGACAGAGGATCAATTTCTGGTCAGCTGGAGAACATCTGATGCCACCTAATATTAGATTTTTCCTTTATAATGCAGAATGGTATCTTATCTTATACTTCCCTTTTTATGAAACACTCGATACTTTGTGTTCAGGGAAAGAAGAACAACCAGTACTTGCTAGATACCAGATTCAGTGCCAGATTGTCCAGTGAGCAATAAATGCTCATAGTGAATTCTCAAGCATAGACTAAAGCAGTGGAATGTCTGAACATTTTATAATAAAATAATGTAGGATTCTAAAATTCCACATGGGTTTCTATGCACCACCAGAGCCATAGAAAGAGAGAGTTGCGACAACTCCATTGAGGCCAATGTTCTATTTTTTTTCCAACAATGGCGGTTCGTGGAGCCTCTCAATAGTTCCCGGAAGTTGGCATAGAACACAGATGGTGCGGTTATGGGTAAAGCCAAGCCAGCTTGTGTTACGCTTCGTGGTAAGAAAGTCGAAAGAAATATCGTGAGTCATGATATATAATGATATGATGCCAGCACATTCGAGTACCTGTTCGACACGAGGACCGAAATATGTATCTAACCGTCTTTTTTACTAACTTTGATTAGATGACCGTTAACGTTCATAAGAATTTTGACTTGTCTGGAAGTAGACGCATGGGCATACCTCGCGGGAGAAAACCACAACATGGATAAAGTGAGTAAAAATAATTGTAAATAGATTGAAGTTGTAATGGATTTACACAGTCTGTCAAAATAATAGTCAATGATAACAATATTAATAGACATTTCACTCCATGTTAGTAGCATATATAGGACAGTAGCTAACGTGAAGCTAAGCAAATGTGTTACCTCAGAGTATAGCCTATTGATAGCAGTAAAATGGCTTATGTTCGTATTATCAGTGGCTCTTATTTTGCTCGTTTTTGCATTTAATGACTGTTGGCAAAAATGGCATGGGGATCTCCCACTTTCAATGTTATTAGCCTTTATTATAGGGACATTACCATGTAGATACAGACTCGAGACAAAGTTCTGACCGTTTTGACCAAATGAACGGTTTATTGAGAGCATTTTAACAGCCAGATCCTTCTTTTGTAAGCCCCATTTTTAATAAACCAAACATTATGAAACCCAAACAGTGCCTTGTGATGTTCTGTGTGACAAGTGCAAATTACATTTCATTACTTGAATACGTCACATAGTTTTGTGTTGTTGCAACTCTTTTTGATTGTTAGATTGCTCCGGCAGACTTTTGCCAACCATTTCTTCCTCCTCGTAGGGTCACTGGGGAATTCATACATATGTACTCCCTTTGAACGATTGCAGCACCCCCAAGCAACGCAGAAAACCATGGCAAGACTATACAAGGACAGCATGGAAAGAAGTTCATAGACAAACTGTTTTGACAGGCTGTACATTTCTAGGTTTACTGATTCATAGCAGTACAATTCATGTGTAATAAAATTGGTTTGGGTAAGGTTCAAGGTTCAAGATTTTAATTTGACATTTGTGCACAAGCTTACAGTCCGGGCACATTGGATTGTTGTGCAGAGTCCTCTCAGTCAACAGTTTAGCAGAAGGAAAAGACAGTATAATAAAAAAAATAGAACAATACAATAAAATATACAAGAATATGTAAAATATAAAAGCACTATACAGAAAGGTGGAATGTGTACACAATTGTAAATACAAGGAACCTCCGTATTTAGCTCATTGTTGCCACCAGCTACTTTAGAAAGATGGGGAAATAGTTTTTCTGAATAATCTTTGGTTACAAAGCAAAAAGACAAGACGTGCATCTTTTGGGAACTTCAATTGTGTACTTATCGTGAGAAGTATGGACTGTAGTGTTAAGGCCTGTTGGGAACTACGTTACGTTTGTAATGTGTAGGCTAGCTTTTGATCCAGCACCACGAGGCTACATGCATTGGATCAGAGACGTTTTAAGACTTTAAATGAAATTGTGCTGAGTGAGGTAGGTACACTAATCATGCTACTGTCTGAACTGTCTATGTGTATAGGCTAGCTTAAATTGTGCTTCTGTAAGGCCCATCACTTAATTTTTTGAATGGGCATTGGTAGAGCTACTTACAAATAGGCTACATGATGCTAACTGAAAAGGTCCCGTAAGACATCCCGCACACAAGGGATTTACATTTGTTGCAATTTGATTCCAATTTGTGCTTGTAGTCAGACCATAATTTAACATGTTTTCGGAAATCAACACGGAAATACACTAGATAATACACTATAGGCTAAAGCCTGCAGTTTTAATGATCTCAAACGGCTATTTTTAAAACGGCCTGCAAAGTGGAGATCTTTCCAAAATGTATTTTCAGGGTTTCACTGGATACGTGTAAGTACAATTTAAAAATAAAGGATAAAATATCCATTTCTAAAAATATCTAGATATGTGTAACCTAATCTAATATGTGTAATCTGTAGCCTAAATCTGTAGTCGTTAGAAACTGGAATTCATTAACCGTTACAGTGTATCTATCACTGTTTCAAGTTAGGTGAGCTCCATAACAGCTGTTCACCGATACGGATCCTCAAATAACCCATCTTACACATTTTTACTTAAAATATTAACTGCGTTGTAGCTACACTCTGTCAGTGAGTTGTATATTTGGAGAATTCATAGGTGTATTTGCAACTAATAATTACCAAAAATGTAGTTGAGTCTAGTTGATCTATCTAGCGTGTTGTTTTCTAATGAACGGCCATTCACTTCCGGGAACTATTCGAAGTATACATGAACCACCTGACCAACCGAAGTTTTGGACCACGGTTGTCGCAACTCTCTCTTTCTATGGCTCTGTGCACCACTTTATTCTTTAAAATGTTCATCCTCACAACATTCACACCACAACATTGTGATTGCAACTCCAGTGTCCAGAGTTTTTTCATGGCATACTGAAACCTGTGCTCTTCACTCTAAGTGTGTATGGAAACATAAAACCTTCCTGTATTTTTCCAGCTCATTGCCTTTCATCCTGTCAATGTGCTATTCTGACCTTTACATTGAAATGTTTTCGACCTTTCTCGGCCTCCTTGCGTGAAAACTCACATACATTTGAAAACTCCTCCACTGACGAGCTTTTGATGCTAGATGTGTGGAATACATCTTTTTATATGAGAAGAAAACTCCTTCCCCTCAGCCGGGAAGGCTGCCAGAAAATGGCCTGGGAGGTCCATGTGCTATTAAATCAGTAAAGTATGTAACAGTACACATATGTTGCTACATAATGAAAGCTGTCATTAATATTGTTTTGTAGTCTGTGGCAAAGGAGGAGGGGGCTTTAACTGCAAGAAGGAGAAAATAAAATGCTCATTCAGTACAATCTGAAGGTCGATGTTTAACTTGTTGTGAATTGGGGTTTGGGGGCCATTACATTTCTCTACGACAGTTTTTATTTCCCGCACCACACATTTTACCTAAATCCATCAAATATACCATTTGAGCCCATGCAGCCTTTTGTGCTCAATCACCTGTCAGATGACCTCCATTAAGGGTCAGGCCTTAGGCCCTGGAGAGTCATAGGCATTGGGCCTAGAAGAGCAGGTGTACTGCAAGGCCATAAATGAACACTGAACAGCGGCTTTTATTTTGACACATTTGCGTCTGTGTGGCTCATGTGAATCAACTAGAAAGGACTGAAATGGAGCTCACAGAGAGAGAGAGAGAGAGAGAGAGAGAGAGAGAGAGAGAGAGAGACAGAGAGAGAGAGAGACAGAGAGAGAAGCTGCAGGTGCATGCAGCATGAGAGCCAAATTACCTGGAATTAGACCATGGGTGTTTTGTTATGCTGGCTCGCTGCAGAGATTGCCATTGCCGGGCTGGTTGGTCTTTTGTTGTGGCCAGAATTCACAGGTAGTTAGCATTCTGTTAATGTTTAGGTTAATGTTTCCCTATCAATCACTGTTGTCTAGCTCATGTTTAACTCCCCATTTGCATAACATTAGCAAAGTTATTTGATTTAACAAATCTAGTAAAATTTAGGTAATATACTGAAAATGATTTTAGGAATTTTAGGAAGTTTTTAGGAATAATTTTAGTGGTAATAGCAACAATGCTGTTTATTGATTTGTATTGTAAAAGTTTTACAGTAGAAAACTTAACAAGCTTTAGAAACAAGTCAAACTCTTACCTGCTTAAGTTATGTTGTACTTCTTGTGATTGATTAAGGCCTCACAAGTTTACACAGCTTTAAGCTGATCCAAATGTTCCATCTTAACTTGACAGTATACAGATGGCAATATGACAAATGTCCATGCACCCTAGTCCCCCATTTTCAACAGCCCCCCTGCAAGAAAATAGTTCCAGCCTCCCTGGATGACTGGTGAGTTGTTAAAAACACATCCTTTCTGTCAAATCTCAAATTCCTATCTAGTGTTGAAAGCTTAGAAAACCACAACAAGAGTTCACTAAATAATGTTTCACCAATTTCAGTGGACCTCAAGACATGGCAAAGAAACCTCAAGGCAAAGAAATGAATGGAAAACTGTGCTTCAATATTCTACTCACAAATTCTGTTTTTGATTTAGTTCTCTTGCCAGTTGGCCAAACAGTCGAACTGTGTCTGCAGTGAATTGCCAGGAGTCTTGCCAGAATCTGAAAGATTATACTCTTTGCTTCAAAAACTGATGTGGTGCTGGTACTCGTTTGTCAGTCTGTCTCATCCGGTAAATGTAATGATGAAAATGTGGTTGGATGTTTTCTTTTCCCCATGAAAAAGCGACACAAATCTGTGAACTGTGATATCAAAATATGATATAAAAAACAGAAATGCCTGTAAAATGGTTACATGGTTTCCATATGATTTTTTACAAAGTATACATTCAGCAACATTCACATTTCCTCATCATAATAACCCTAACAGCCTTCTCAAATGATTGAATGTCTACAAATCTCAGATAACGGGGTAATCTGAAGCCATGATCCCTTAAGAACAATGTGATACCTTGTGTAAAAACAGAGACTGTTATACCAGGACACAAATCACCTTGACAAGGTCGTGGCTTTAAGACGTCCCTATCTTCTCAGACAGAGAGGCATCTTGGTGATGAAGGGCAGTGTGCATACACACAGAGGTTTCAGTTTCTCTCTCTGTCTCTCTTATTGAGGTGTGCTGGCCATTGGGACAAACCTTGGGCAGCTGCAATGATGGAATTGTGGACAAAAAGTTTTTATAGGCCCTGTCTGTCCCTTTAACAGCCCTGTTTGTGTGCCTGTCAGTTGGGGTGCACATAAGACCATGGCGAGTGGAATCTCTGGGTCTGTGCCAGTTTGCCAATCACTGCCGATTAGGCTAATGACTAATTCTTGTCACCGTCCTAGTATCCGTTAAGATAAGTTATTGTATTCTGTTGTATTTACTTAAGGTTCTAATGAATGGCATGACATCAAACTGATCCAAAGAGTGTCCATTTGGGTTCACAAACCAAATAAGTTGAGACAGGCTCTCTGACCACCAGGTAAGGCAACCTGTTGTGGCTCTGGCTGGCTGTGTCATTTACTTGGAAAAATCCTGTCACGCACTCAGCAGAGGTGGAGAGGTAAGTATGACTCTCTGCACGTAAACTTTCCAGTTTGCCAAGTGGTGTGCCCTGCATTTCCCAGTTGCTAAATCTGTTCCACAACCTCCCTGGATGGTTCCCCTAGAGAATAGCCATGCTTGGATGCCATCCAAAGTCAAGGCCTCCTGGTCTTCTGCAGAGTCAGACATGGAGTGGTGTAGGATGATTCTAAGGGCCAAGCCATTTGAGAACACTATTAATGTTATTACAGTTTTTCTCAATTGGTTTGGTACATTTCTCACATCAGAATTGAAATTCTCAAAAGTTCTTGTTCAATTGTCACATCATCATGCTATTTGTACAGATGAAAAAGGCAATTTCTCATTGCATTGAACAAATTGCAAATGCTTTTGTCCATCCATGTAAATGATTATGTACAATTCTCAGTTTTTTCGTACATTATTAATTGCCTTTGTCATGCTAATCAAAATGCCTTGTTATGGGAATCTATCAAATAGTCTCACTCCTCAAAACATTTAGGCTATAGTTCATCATATAAGTCTTAACATGCAAAATGATTTACCAAGCTATCATAACATGTCAAGCACATTTCTATACATTTCCATAAGACATTTGTAAATATGATCTAAATTGGTAAACTGCTTGAATCTAGACTTTTTCTAATGAAGACAGTTGAGAAACCAATAATCAACAGTTTTCTGAATGAGCTCAAGGGAGCATCTCATGAAAAATCTACTGGAAAGTATATAACCAGAGCACAATACAAAGTTACAATGTCTGACAATGGAAGGACAAGAAAATGGACAACAACAGGGAGAAGAAGAGGAAGAGGGGTGAGGCTTTGGAAGAGGATGGATTAGGCACTCCAGAAGATGCTATCCACGCTGCCGGTGTCACGTGGGTGAAAATTCGTGGCCTGACAGACGACAATGTGAAGAAGCTGAAGATCAGGATAAGGATTTAGAATTTAGGGAGATGTTCAAATTTTTTGTTTACTTACTGTATGACCTATGTTTATATGTTTGACCTATGTTTACTTTACTATTTTACCTTTGTTCTGTCCAGTACTGTCTTTTTTTTTCTTTACGCACTGCAATGTCAATGTCTGCCAATAAAGAAGTCATTCTGTAAATGTGAATCTTGTATTTTACAATCAATCAATCTTATACATTATATGAGGTGAAATGTACACTTGTCATCCCAACTAAACCACATTTTACATCAAAATGTCCCTTCGAAGTGCCAACACTGCCGAAGTGCCGAAGTGCCAATTGCCAACATGACAAATGAATTTGACTGTCTTATCCGTACACAGTGACACAATGACTAAACATTCTGATGGCACTGACACGAATATTGACACAAAAACTTGCTTTTGAGGGATGAACTAAGCATTTTGAGCAAGAGACTGGCTTTTGCAGGTGATCCACGGTGCTTTGCTATTTGTCCAAACTGTTTTGAGAAATGCACTCGATCTTCTGCAAATTGCAAGAAAGATTCGAAAAATGTACCAAAGCGATAGAGAAAAACTGTAATAAGAACATTTCCCAAAATTGTATTCTTTCATACAGCTCAAAATGTCTGGCTGCGCCCCTGGGGAGACGTCCTCAACGAGTAAAAGTCCTGCCACAATGTTTATGGCCATTAAATAAAACAGATAATCCTGATTAGAACAACTCTTCAGCCAGTTGTGCTTATTGATTAAAATGTCTGTGTTAAGTGCATCGCCAGAAGCAATACATGGCAGGATATTTGCTTTCTGAAGTTTGGATGTCCATCTCTGCACTCCTGAAGTTTGAATTAAGTTTCGCTATTTGGTTAAAAAAAAGTGTGGCCCGGTTATTTCCCCATGCTCCCTACTTGTCCCACATCTTTAAAAAAGGCCTTAGACACACTGTTCAGTCATGATTGATTTTAAACCACATGCCTTCATGGCTGTCAAAAGAGGAATGGTTCGTTGAATGTGAAGACCCGAATCCAAAACTGCCATTTCTCTTTCTTGCAGCTCGGGCGACAGCCTCGAAAATTCATGCAGGATGTCTTTCATAGCAGCCAAATCTTCCCCAAATCCTGATTTGGTTTCTTGCCTAAGAAGCGTTCTGTAGTTTTGCCTGTCAACATCAGTGTTTGATGTGTCCTCCTCATTGGATGTTTTATAAGGAGATGTTGGTGCTGGTGGAAAGCTCTCCACATGTGTAAACATTTCTTTTAGAGAGCATCTTTGACTGGCAGTTCTAATCTGTGGAACCAGTGTGTATGGACTGCATGTCCAGAATGTAAATTTTTAGTCTGACAATTAGTGCACTGGCTTGCCCTGTTAGCATGGCAGCCTCAATGATGGCTATGCATCAACACCATATGCTTTTTATTTCACTGTATCCGGCAAGACATTGTCTAGACATTGGAGACAGTATATCGCTTATCACTGACATCACATCTTGCATAAATTATTAGACAGGGATGAATTGAACAACTGCAGTTCTTACCCATGATTGCACCTCTTCACATAGTGGATTGCATCTCTTTTGCATAGCAGATTGATCTCTCTCTTTCTCTCTCTCTCTCTCTCTCTCTCTCTCTCTCTCTCTCTCTCTCTCTCTCTCTTTCTCTCTCTTTCTCTCTCTTTCTCTCTCCCTCCCCCAAAAAGTTAGAAACAAACTTGCTGTGTATCACCTTTGCAATGGAGCTGATTACTCCCACACAAACATGGGCAGATTTGTGGATATTGCAGACTTCAGTGCCATCAAGCCTCTACAATGTCACGAGTGGGTTGAACTTTTTAAAGCATTGCCTTTGCTTTGCCACTGTATGTGCCATTCAGATTAAGATTGTCTTGAATAAGTGAGCCTGTAAATGTTGTTAAGGAAGTCAGCCTGTAAATCAATGAAGCTATTTAGGAGGATTTCTTTGTCTTTCACACTCTTTCAATTGCCCTTGGGTGGGTTTGGCTGTCCCTGTGTTTATGTGTGTGTCTTTGTGTAGCCTCTTTGCATTAAGGTATCTGACTTCACCATTGATCCATTCTCCAAGAGGTGGGGTGCCTGGTCTGTTTCCTGAGAGTAGCAAGTTTTACTGTTTACTTTTCCACACCATGTGTGCAATAATGTTTCTGTTACTGCTGTCAGCCACTCACCTATTTTGTTGTCCAACCAATCGTCAGATCACTTTCTCATGCAGCCATGACCTCCATGTTTTGAGGACACTGCGTTCTGGGGTTTGGGGTTGTGAGGTGAATGCAAAGTTACAGTGTCTGTTCATGAATTTTGCTTAGTTTTGCTTTGACATGATAGACAGGTGGGCAGACAGACAGACAGACAGACAGACAGATCAACTAATCAACCAGATAGATAGATAGATAGATAGATAGATAGACAGACAGACAGACAGACAGACAGACAGACAGACAGACAGACAGATAGACAGATAGATAGATAGATAGATAGATAGATAGATAGATAGATAGATAGATAGATAGATAGATAGATAGATAGATAGATAGATAGATAGATTCTGTAGCATGGTTTTATCATGTAACTTTACTTAAATCTGCCTTACAGTAATTCAGATCATCAATGCAACCATCAACTCCATCACTAGCAACATTCATGGTGGAGCATTTTGGAAGACAACTCCACCGTGGGTGAGCAAATGGGGTGCACCCACAGTATCACCTTGCAAGACTATTGACCTGTTACTGTGTGACTGTGTGTCACAAACACAGATCATGGGACTCTTGTCACGACTCTGAAGTGCAGAGAATCCAGAGGTCAGTGCCTTGTCAATCCACACACAGAGGTTGCTGACAACGTGAAATTGGATTTAGGCAAATGCTTTGGGCATGGCGCAAATGCTGCACCCAATATGCAAGGCCACTACATATGAAGATTTTAAAAGCTAAATAATACTCAATGCCCACAAGTGTAATCCTGTGCTTGCTTATTTAACACAGTCAGTAATTGAAAGCAGATCACTATTTACACTGATTAATGGTTTTGCTGTTGTTTTTGCTTTTTTAGAACCAGCATGTATTGAGGGGGAGGAGAAGTCACCCCACCCAGCTTCGAACCCAGGTCTCTGGGGTACCAAGTGTGCACTTTGACCGCAACGCCAGAGAGCTAGGCTTGTTGGTATGGCAGTCAGAGCAAATCCACAACCCTAGTGATGGTCACTCCATCACAGCCTCCAGACACATCTCTCTGACAGGAGAGACACAGTGGTCAATGAAGGATGCTCTTTTGAATGAAGCATTTGTGTCTTTTGCACGTCCAGACAATAGTCTCTAAGTGGATATCATACTTACACTGACAGCTGTACAAGAACCGATGATCATTAAAAAACTTTGTAGAAGTGCCCACAGGGCTTTGCTGAATTTGTAGACAGCACTCACATAGCACACATTGCCACTGTATGTGTACGTATCTGCTGACAGAAGGGATGGCCGTTTTGTCTGGCTGTTAAGAGCGGTTTGGATGAGTATACAGAAATATTTTAGGGGCATGTCAGGAGATTTTTTTTCCCTGTCAAGGCAGCAAGGGACAGATTTGCTTCGTGGTTAAATGAGAATTTGCAGGAGTGAGACAAGAAACAGAATTGGAAAGGCCATGCTGCCACCACAGAGGACAAGAAGAAGCTTTAAAAAAATCAGGCCCAGAGAATTGGCTCGTGTTGTGACTGGATCACTGTGCGCTCTGGATCACTGTGCATAATCCCTATCACAGGCACGAAGATAATGTGACAGTCCACGGGAGATTTCTCAAAGTTATGGCACACACTCTGTTCTGACCCTTTGGGCATCTTGAAACTTCTTTCAAGGTAAGCCCAGCCCACATTTACAGTCAGCCTCTCTCTGAGAGCTCAACTCATCAAGTACTTGCTGGAGTTGAACACAAATGCGGCTGTGGGGAATCTGCCGTGTGAATCAAGGGGCTTTATACTCAAGGGTGGGAGGCACTGGGAGTGCTGCAAGAGTTTACAAGAGCAGCAGACCAGAACAGTGAAGGAGGTGAAGGAAGAGGAAAAGAAGGAGATTTAATGCCGCTGCAAAATAAATGTTCCTCCTACTACTAGTGCTGAAGGCACTGGCTCTGAATCCCTCAGAGGGGTACAGTGTGCTAAGAGACACCTACCATCTCCTTGTCTGTCACTCAGGTCTCCTGTAAATATACATTTTAAACACTGAAGTTCATTTAAAAACAGGATCCAAGGCAAACTTGCACAAGACCATTTGTGTGCTAATGTGATCTTGCAAAAAATGCAGACTAATTTTCAGGGAAAAAAGCATACTTTGAAACGGATTCATGTGTCTTGTCTTATGCATTGAAAATTATGCTAATTTTCAAAAGCAACAAATAAACAAAAGTTGTAAACTTTTTTTTCTTTTCTAATTTTGTCAGATTTGAAAATAATAGTCATTTGCCTGTCTAATGTGGTTTGCTTAAACATATGTAAAATATCCCAGTACATTAGAAAATACATGGTTTATATGAAGCATGCTATGATTTGGAACATCATGGTTATTTCAATTCCTTTTCAATAATTAAGTATTTATTAAAAATGTTGCTGTTTCTTTTCTATGGGAGATAATAAAAGAATTTGTGGAGTGTTATTTACCTTTTAAAATATGACACATTTGCATATGTTTTGTGCATATGTTAGGGTTGCAGTAAATTCATAATAATTACATTGCCACTGCCACTACCCCAGGGGGGTGGTCTAGGGCTGGATTTCTTTCCTAATACACCCCCTATTCATGTTTTATTAAAGTCATATGCTCTTGGGCTTGCTCTCTTTTCCAGTGACTTACCGGGTCATCCCTTTCCTTGTCACAAATCAAATTAGCCGAGCTGGCGATTAATCTTCACTCGGCGCACAGAGTGAAAGGGCGACTGACACCTTATTAATTTTCTTAATTAGTTCTCTTATTAGGTGTCGAAATCTTCCCCTCTAATTACGCGTTCTTTGACTCTTACACTTTTCAAGTTGACGATGCAAATAATTTGTGCAAACCAAAGTATTTCAATGAATAATATTTTAACCGATGAAGTTGATTAATGCGTTAAAAACCATGGGAGGCACTCCACTTTGCTCTCGAAGTGTCAAGTCTCCGACGGCGGTGCATTGCGTGATATGGTGGTCATGACAGCTGGTGTGAGAGCACCTAGTCTGCCATAAACCCTTACCTCTCTCCACAGGCATCCTGTAATTGCGTATTTTTCCTATGGATGAGGATATCCAGCTGGTCTGACTTTTTTCCGATCTTTACGCTGTCCAGCCTGACCTCTGAGACCAAAGAGCACTTTTCTATCCAGGACTTTATTTCAGCTTATGCCCAGCTTCATACGAACCTCATCATAGCCTTGATTCATTGGCGGTGTATTTTAAGAGGCCTGGTTTATGAAGTAAGCACATTCTGATAAATTATCAAAACAAACAAACCATCATAATGAAGGACTGCTTGGTTGGGAAAAAAAGTTTGTCCTATGTTACCACGGCAGCAGCTGTATCTGGAAGGGGCCAAAGTGCTGCAGTGTCTGACTGGCCCAGCCCCGGGCCAGGTTCGTTTAGCCAGTCGCAGCGTATGTGGGTAACCTTGGTGAATGGTGCTGTGGCCCTCGGAGCTCCCAGAAAACAATGGCTCTCTGAGGGCCACAACCGAGCGAGTGGCCGGCCATTGCTCCAGCCTCTCTCTGACCTTTCGCATCAGAACCGGCCTCCTGTGTCATTCATCACCCCCACCTACACAGGGCAACCCAGCAGGTGAAAGGGGGCCAGCTACCACCAGGGCTCTCAGGGGCCCTGATGTCAGCAGCATGCATCCTTTCTAACTAATATCTACTCCTACCTAAAAGTACTGCAGGGTACACTATTGTGACCCCTAAATATTCACTGTTTCATTCAAAGGATAGGTAGACAGACAAAAATAAAGTAATAAACATGCACGCACACATATACACACACACACACATACACACACACCCAGAGGTGGGCGTCTATCAAATGCCTCTGCATACTACCGGATAAAGCTACAACCAATTAGACCACTGATTTCGATGCCATATGTACAGCATTAGTTTTTCATTGGTGCCTGATTTCTTCGGCAAAGGAACAGCCGAGAATAGGCAGGCTGGCCAAACTGACTTGAACACAAAATTCTATCTGACATTACAAGCAGTATGGACGGGCCCAGGTAATGGGTGCTTACAAATGGGTGCTTACAAACGAGCTGCTTTACACACACGGGGGAAGGGGGGGGGGGTATCGCTGTCTTCGAGCGCTGATGCACAACCACAGAAGCATACGCATCGCGTCATCAGGGGACAGCATCACCCACACACGGACCACATAAAGTCCGAGATTAGGTGATGTTCAAAGTCAGTAGTTGCAACACAACAAACATTGTAGCAAAGCAACCGTGGGAAAGAGGGACAATCACAGAAATATGGATAGAACTCGTGGGAAAACTCTCCACTTCGTTACATTTTAATACACGACATTGGTAGGGTAGGCTACAACAACTCAGACATTGGTATTGAAAACGGGGCATTTTTTAATTTACACGTGAAAAGTAGAAGAATTAACCTTAATGTAGCTGTGGTGGGGGAACACTCTCCACTTCATTTGTAGTTTACAACAACTCGGACATTGGTATTAAAAATTGGTATTTTTTTACTTTGCACGTGGAAACAATTGTGAGAGCAACTTGTATTGGTGACAGTGGAGTTCAAAGGCTTTCATGCAGCCGCGGAGGTAGATTCTAGCGGCTTCTCATAAAAGGGGGCGTGTTACGGCTATCATTTTCAAACGAACTTGTGTGGTTGCAGTGGCATTAGTCGTGTTCATATGGGTTAATTTCACATTTGATAAATGCAACACTTCGGATATGCAAATAAATAAATAATCCCCTGTTTCAAATGATTGTTATGTCAATAAAAATGAACAATAAGCAACATTTAAGAGATCCCCCTATATTTTCCAAATCGTCTTTTCAGGGGATCTCCTTCCTGTTCCGGGGGATCTGGGATCCCCCGCTTACCCCCGTAACTCGCACAGTGTATACGGGTCAGGCAAGTACTGACCACAGTGTGTATTTACATAACAGTCTGCTTTCTCTCGGGTGACAATGGGCTCTTTTTACTGTTAACAACTGTTAAAGCATGAAGCATATGTATTTTCCACTAATATGGTTAATGGTTGGGTGTAACACTTATTTAAGGTGGCTGCAGAGGTTTGTGTTTGTATGTATCCAGTCTTACATAAACTTTGTACCACTGTTTTTGTAGGTCACACTTTACAACTACAGGCAGACACTATCATTATGGAAATAAAGCAGTTTGCAATCAAAGTTTAGTGAAAAATAAAGTGAAATTACTGTTTCGCTTGGCCAAGCTGCTGTTTTGTGTAGGAGTCAGTTGGAGGGCAACATCTTGATAGCTCTGGCAGCATCTTAAAAGAACGAGAATCAATAGCCTTTGCCTGAAGGCATAAACAACATTCCCCATGAAATGGAAGACTGAGCAAAACAAGAATGGGCAAAGCACTCTTCATAAATATACCTGAATGATGCACTAGGCATCTGTTGTAAGCGAGTACTGAAAGTAATTTGTGAAATGTGATATGGATGGCAGCCAACTGGACGAAAACAGTGAGAAAATAAGAAAGTTTTGCTTTAAGTGTGTGTGTATATTTGTGTGTGTGTGTGTGTTTGTGTGTGTATGTTGGCTCGAATTTCAGTGTTAGAAGTCTTGCATTAAAATCTAATCACTTACTAACTGGTGTGTCTTTGTCAAGCACACTGCAGACAGTACGAAAGGATACTAATTCAAATTCCATGCAGTGGCCTGGCATGCAGTCCAAATGATGGCATCCAAATTTAAAAAGGGACCCCAGGCGCATGCGAAGAATAGTTATTCTTACTATTGAATAATCTATTTGAATCTGCCTGTATGCCCAGGAGGAAATATCTCCTCCAGTAGTAGGGACATGAGACCCTTTCCACCCCTGAAGGCACAAGACTGTTGGCCTCGAGGTTCAGGGTCCATTTCTCCCGCATGCATCTGTGGCCCCCTTTGAGGCCGATCATTTGCATACGACAGATATAGCAGCACTGCCTTCTTGTCTGGGGGATGAATTTGTGTGTAATCCGCTTTTCACTCATTCGCCAGCTAACCCAGACTTCAACCGCTGAACTCTCTCGCTCAACCGTGCAGGACACGGCAGTGCTCGTTGCCTTCTCATTTTCCTCCTTTCCCACAATGCAACAGCTTTAGGGTAAAGAGAAGTCACAGAGCAAAGATACAGTTTCATTCCTCATCCTTTTATCGAGATCCTTTTGAAATTTTATTGAATCCCCTCAAGGGAATTTTGGCTCATATCTAGACCTTCTTGAACACACTGAAACACAAATAGCACCACATACATTATATCATAAATTTCATATAAAGACCCAACTATCAGGGACACTTTAGGTGACAGTATGGGCAGACCATAGTCTTATTCAAAGTGTTTTCCCAGAGCCCTCACAAAGAGCTGTGTTCATAATGAGTGTAAGTTTTGCTTTCACTATTTGAAGTGAGCTAAATATGTTTGATATGAAACGGCATTGTTGTACAAAAAGGAGGTTTTTTCTTTAAATGCATTCCATAACACTGGAGTTGTGTGGAAACTGAAAGGTGAGTGTGAACTTTTGTTAGAGGGACCACCCGGGATCTTACCAAGTAGATAGGTGTTGGTAATAAATTAATTAACAAAGAAATGAATGAGGAAGGTTAAGAACAGGAAAGTTGTTACAGATTCCACTGAGATACTCCCATAAGGTTTGCTTATCTTTAGATCAAACTATCTTAAACACATCACAACATACTATCGACCTCAACAGCATCTCTGATATTTACTCAGTCTGTCAACATGAAAGGTTGTTATAATAAAAAAAACAAGACACACAAGCATATGGGCATGTTTTTTTCAATCCTATATGGAATGAAATCCGTACAGAGATGTTTGATCATTTCTCTCAGTAAAATTATTATTATGGACTTATGGACTGGAGTCTACAGGGTGATTTCTACAACATATTGAAAAATACACTTTTAAAGACACGTGTGAATACCACCAACCTAGTGTTATTTTGGATATGTGTGAATACTGGAGACAAAACTAATATTTGTTAGCACGGTAAAAAATTGAGAAATTGTCATGCACTGCAAAAGTTTTTCTGTAACTTGTACACTCTTAAACTGTATTCACAGCTGACTGACACTATGATACTTAGATTAACGGAGTTTAACACTAAACTGTAAAATGTTGTCAAAATGTAAATACTACTGTAGGTAAACATTCCAGCAAAGATTTAGTGGGCGCTGAGGCGCTACGGTATCTAAAACCTCCATTATCTCTGCAGTAGTGCATTAGAAATGCACTGAGAAACGGCAGAGACAGAGCAGGACACTAGAGATAAGCGAAGGTACTGCTGTCTTCATTATTCTCGCACAGTTGGCCACAGTGTTGGGTTATCAGCACACAAATTCAAGATGAAATATCAAAATTGCAGATCTTACAGATATACAGCAAATGTCAGAGGGCTACGAAGAGGACAGATAAAAAACTCTCTTGTCTCATAATGTATAGCTGAATTGTTCAGTTGGGTTTTCTGTGACAGAGTACACACAGGTCTATGTCTCTTCACTGACGTCTTAAAAAAGAAGAATAAGATGATGACGAGGGAAGAGCTATTGCTCACGTCTAATGGGGGAAGTGAGAAGTCTAGATTCTCACCAGCTCTCTCCAACTGCACTGTAGCATTGCGGATGTTCCCTTGGGGGAGTTGCGTCATGTAGTCTACTGCATGAAGTCCCAGTTGAAGAATAGGGTGGGTTTTCAACCTAATGGCCCTAAAATCTAAATCTAAAGCATTCTCAGTTTTTTGTTTGGTATGTGTTTCTTTCACACATTGTTACTCAGGGTGTGATACCATATTAAACAATAATACTGTATATCAATGCAATATAATTGCAATGCAATGTGGTACCATTGCTTTTATTGCTCTTTATGTTTAATAAAAGGGAAACAATGGATTTAATGTCTAAAATGGCAAGTGTGGGCACTATTAGGTAAAATAGTAAAACTAAATAGGTTTGAGATTTCTTATCACTGAACAGATTTATAAAAGCTCTATTTTTTATATGTTTTGAAGTATCCAACAGCAGTAGTGACACCTCACTAATTAATCTGCAGTCGGGAGAAGTCTATGTATGTAATTAGTCTATATATGTATTTAGTCTATATATGTAATTACAAAGGTAGGAGATACTCTGAAAGTGCATTTAAAGACCTGGTTAACACATTGCAATGGCCTTAATGGCAGGATTCAACAACCCCATGCCCCCTGAGCTTGGTCTTTGTTAAAGCCATTTATTGGTTAGCATCCATACTTAACAAATCAAGCTGTGTTGTATAAAAACATTCTGGGTTTAAACAAGCAATAATGTTGAATTAATTGTCTAGATGGTTGGTCTAGATGGTTGAATAGAAAAAAATGATGACATGTCAATGTAAGATAATGTACATCTCCAATAACCAAATTTATACATTTGAACCTTGTTTTTTTTAGATTACTACCCATCTAAAATCTAAAAATATCGCTGCAGAAAGGACCCATTAGGCTATTACAAGTAGTTCTTGGAGAACTAAATGGCACACATATGAAAATGGATGAACATTTCACCTGACAGTTACTGTATCTCAGGGCCCTCCTATGTATCCTTCCCCTTTTTTTCCTAATAAAGACGAAGTCTTAAACAGGAAATAAATGCTGACTTGTGTTCCTTGAATGTTGCAGGCGGACTTGCCGTTTCCACATATATCCTCCTCCTCCTCGGTCTACTACTACAGTGGCACGATTCCAGTTAATTGAAGGCCCTGTGTGAATGTGTGGTGAATTCACTGCCACATAAAGACCGGTAAAATATTCCCTAGCATTTCCTCTGCAGGAGGTGCAAGGGGGTGGGGTTGAGTGGGTGGATGACTAATACAATTATTTGTGGCTGGTTGAGACAAACATAATTCTTGCACTGGAAGAAAAAAACTAAGAGGAAAAACCCTACTCTAAAAGCCTCTGTTACGGAGCCATGTGGGATTTTCCTGGCATAATATTGTACATTTTTTAATTCTAATTGAGTAAGCTAAGTGAACGGGCAATACAAATAAACCCTCAGTGTCAGGCAGGGAATTGCATTAATGAAAAATCACAAATTCATTTCTGAATGTGTATGTTAAGCAGTGCCCTACAGTTTGTTTCTTCACTTGTTGCACTGCTGCAGTGAAGAACTCCTCAGCGTCACGTCTGTCTGCCTGGCCATAAATTATACCAAATAAACTTCCACTGCATCCACTCTTTAAGGCAGGTGCTCAAACATGTTGGCTAAAGTTTGCAAGGCAAAAAATCAACTCCTCATACTGAATAGATTCAAGCTGTTCCGGTGCAGAGCACACCGCATAAGGTCAGCAGATGCACAGACAGAGACCATTTTCATCCAGTAAATCCAATCTTTTTTATGAAAAAACAAAGACATTTCTGGAGACTGGGTATAGAAAACTCTCTTTATTCATGTAAGGCCGTACCGGACAGTATGCACTGTATATCTACTGGGGTTACTGTGTTGGGGATCTGGCGGAGATGATGGGTTCATTTTTTCATGACTTTTTTTTATATTATTACCAGCAATCCATTTGCCTCTCTTCTCATCTGGTGCATTGCATGTGACCTACACAGAAACAAGCATGTCCAAGTCTACATTTATTCCCAATATCAGATGGAACAGGGGGAAAAACAATAAAATCAAATTTAAGCCCCGGCCTTGTTTGAACAACATATACCTCATCTCTAGTTCTCTATGCCTGAATGGTCTGGGTTGTACAGTCTATAGAATATCGTTTTTCTCTCTCTCTCCCTCCCAAATGATTCAGCTGACCTTTTCAAAAAGCCCCCAATACAAGCAAACACAGCAAAATGTCCACTAAAGAAGAAGGATATTGCTCTGACGACCTTTGAGACAGGGAATTCACAGAACTCCACATATAAGGACAGAAATGATGATTTCAGATCAAGATCTCCATTCAGAGTTCTTTCATTCTTTTGAGGGCCTTTTGTTAGATCTGCTGTCTTTTTTTTAGTATGGAACTATGCTTATAGTATATACATTTCATATTTATATATACATATACATGTACAGGTCACTGTCAGTACAAAGAAAGCTCTCATGAAAGACACCGAGCATGCCAAAAGAAACACAAAATAAAAACATCTGGACAAGTATGGTCTTGTGTGGGCTGGAGTTGACCATGTGACCTTGCGAAGCATTTGTAGCTGCTGTTGCCTGGCTCTGAAGGTGGAAAGGTTAGGGGTCGGTGGATGGGGAGGGGGTTGCAAAAGGTTCTGATTCAATCCGCTCCAGTCACTCTGCAATACACAACATGCAGCTTGGACTCGTCATGTCTGAGCCAAATTGGCATGCTACTGTTGCCACGTCAACCACAAACATCAAATGTTCCTTCAGAGGAGGAAAAAGAAAAAGACTGGGGGGAAATAAATTCCACGGTCCAAAATCTCAGCTCGCCCACATTTTCTCCTGCTTATCCTCCACTTTGTTGATGATCCACTAGTTGCTCAGTCAGGATCATCCACTTTGCCTTGAAAGTTGACAGAGTCCTCAGGCGTTTGTTTGTATATCCCCTAAAACGCCCCCTAAGCTCTTTTGAGTTTTGAAAGCGAAAAACAAAGACATGTAGGAAATTGGCCATGACTGGGGCGGGGAGAGAAAGTCACCAACGAAGGGCTCATTGATCAAAAATAGGATTAGCTGTCTGTTTTAGAAATCCTTGGCACCACACAAACAAAGCTATTTGTATCTCCGAGGATATCCTTCTGTCGGTCACAGGTAATCCAGTCAGTTGCCCGTGATGTAATGGTTTAGTCTGTTATGATTTGAGGGAATCCACACATAGTCCCTGTGAGGTGGTTCGATGTTAGGTCCTTGGATGAATCTGAAATACATTGAAAGGTAGACAGCCAGGGAGAAGGAGAGAGAGAGTGAGAGAGAGAAAGAGAGAAAGGGGGGGGTGAGTAAAGGAGAGAGAGGAGTGTGTGAGCAAAAAACACATACACTAAGACAGAACAAAGGCATACATGCTAGCAAGGATTACACCCAAAGGAATACCCACAACCCCCAACTTCAAAACAAGAGGGCTCTTCTGAGCAGTGGGGCTCTCCCCTTGTCAACGGTGTTAGTTTTTTCGATTTTTTTGTTTTGTTTTTTTTGTTAAAGTGTGGTCGAGTGTGGAAAGAGACACTTTAAACTGTGATAGACTGGCACCCATACTGTGTCACATTACAAGGCATGGGGAAGAAGAATAATAATAATGAGAAAACATGTGTTCCTCACGTCTTCATACAGTAGGTCCTGACTCAGTCTCTGCAGATGCTGCTGATTTCTCTTTACCAGGCAGCTAATCATACCTCTACATTTTCCTTCCTGCTACTACGGAAAGAGCGAGCGAGCGAGCAAGCGAGCCAGTGTGGTGGAGTTTGAGGACATGTCACCAGTGTCAGTACAGTTATGCCTGTTTCTGTCTCTCTGTGGCTCTCCCTGTCTGCTTCGTGGCCCCCCATTCACTGGGAGCTCTGAATTCATCTGGCTTTCAATGGGTCCTAAGACGGCTTTTCAGGACTGCAGACAGCCGTTGAAGGCCGAACATTTCAGCCTCCAGAGAGAACAGAGACCAACAAGGTCACAAGATGGCATTTATATGCGCAACAAAATGGTTGCCCTCTTGAGAGATGTTTGAGGACAGATGGCTGGAATGGTCGCTCACATTCATAGACATATTTCTTTTGGCTTAGTTTGTTTTTCATTACGAGCTGTTCCTCGTCTTGTTATGTTCCTACTGACAGCTTTAGAGTTTCCCACGGTCAGAGTAAATAAACCCGGGAGAGGAGAGTGTTTTTGACACGTGAAAGCTGAAGTGTTGTTCACACAGGGAAGGGGCTAATTAAAAGCTCAACCCCACGGCTAGGCCCCGGGCAGGGCTAGCATATGCCGGCATTTCCACAGGTGTGCGCTGCTGACAGGCAGCCAGGTGTGCCCAGGTGATTGAGACCGAGGACGGCCACTGGGGAGACAGGACACCACTTCCCCCTACGACCCTCCCCCCACCCCCCCGGGACCTCCCGAACCCCCCTGTAGCCTGACAGCTGTGCAAGTGAAGGATGACGCCCCTGAACCCCTGTCGCTGTGCGACGAGCCTGCCCGCGGAGATGATCCTGTCCATCACTGGCGGATGCCATGGCAACAGAGGCATTAGGCGCCAGCAGTGTGAAAGAATGTACTTAGGTGATGTCCACTGAAAAATGCAACGTTTTTATCGATGTACTGCACTCCAACCTGTTTATATGCATCTGCTTTGTGTTGTGTTGTGTTGTTTGATCCTTCTCCAGAGGCAAACAGCCTTCAAACCACAAATCAAAGACAGAATTCTGAATGTGAGCTGTATATCTCGCAGCTGGGAGTCCTTTAAAAAGGCTTAACTGCACTGGGTTGAAAGGAACAAAAAATCTGCTCTGCACTGAGCAGGCTGTCAGATTAGCAGAGAGTTTAGCTGGAGACTGTATTCTGCTGACTTGTAAAACACACTGTCTCTCAGGCTTCAAAGTGGAAAATGATAAATGTCTTCTGAGAATCTTTTTCCAGTTTCCAGCTCATTTCTGTCTTTGTTCATCTGTATATCCGAGATGTATTATGGATCTACTGAGTTACTGAGTCATCAGTTGCATGTTTTTTTTCTCTCTGAAACCAGCTGCCACTATTTTAATACTTTAGGTCGGGAGATGGCTTCTCTTTCATAAACAAATGTAATTTTGCAGAATGTGAAAATGATGATATTAATCACTATAAATCCAGCCAAAAAATAAAATCCACAATCTGTGATAAGATATTCACTCAATCATCATTTATCGATTAATATGTTAGTCAAAGAGAGTAATGCGAATTGTGATTTAATTCAAAACATCGGTCAAATGGAGATTACATCAATGTAATAAATTATAAATAGGAAATCATTTATCTTCACCATGATGTTTATGTATAGCCAGTCTTCCATCGGTGTAGATATGTGTATAAGTTTTCACGCACACACACACACACACACACACTGCATAAACAAGAACTGCATAAACAAGAGCTGCATAAACAGAGGTTCATCATTAAAGGATCAATATCTTAGACACAAGGATCAACATAGGGCCCTGAACTAATGTCCTTTCAGGCTTGTTAGCAGGCATGTTCCAGATGAGTGCGATCTATTGAAATATTCCTGCACTCAAATAGGCTTGCACTCCACGGTGATACATTTCAGCACATTGACTTGTGTGTGTCTGTTTCACCTCTGCCCTAAATGAGCCTGTACATGCTGCCAGTCATGCAGTAGGCTCATCACTTCATTTGGCTCCAATGTGCCATTATGGCGCATGGCAAACGTTGGCTACAGGACAGGTATTATCAGACATATCTTGGTGTATGTAGCTAGTGGGTGGTCACCCAGCAGAGTATTGATTCATTAATCCAATTTACATTATGAATTACATGTGACTAACAGTGATGACATGTAACTGTTTGTAGGAATCAATAATGATTAAGTAGAAATGGATTATGCAAACAATACATAGTTTTTGACAAACTGGCCTTTTGAAGCACTCTAATGTAGAGTAATGTAGAGTAAAGCTATAATGTAAAGTAAAATGAAAGTCAATGTTTTCTTGAGATTGAATGTAGGGACAGGATGGGAGTTGGGATGGGAATTTTCTACAACTGCCTTATTTATTTATTTATTTTTTTGCAAGGCTTCAACTCATGGCAAGGGCTTCAACTCATTTCCTGGCAACTTTGCAAGAACAGCTTTTTGGCCAATTACAATTACAGCCTTCCCGTGTGAGTATTTCCTATACTGCTGCTGCTGCTACTACTACTACTGCTGTTACTGATATTCATTTTATTATTATTATGACCATCTTGTCACCAGGAAGCACATTCTAAAATGGTAATGAGAAAAAAAACTATTGATGAAATCTGGATGAACTTTCTGAATATCTAGATATGCATCTCAGAACATTTTCTGATGTAGATAAGGAACCGTTGTATACATGAGCTCTGAAGTGGAACAGACTGAATTCACAAACATTATAATGTTCTAAATACCCTTAGGCTCTCACTGTTAGCTTTACCCACTTTTTAAGTATTTTTTCAAATCTGGACTTAGCATCACCTTTATAAATAGATCTTTTGTATTGAAAAGTAAACGAGGCTTTTAGCTACCATGTCTGCCATGCTCACTACCCTCATGTAAGCAATGTGCTTGAAAGTGCCTGATAAAAAACTGTACCTGATTTAATTTAAAAGAGATGAACTGGTGTTTTCTTTATTTCAGAGTTATGGTAATTTATTTGCAAACTTCTCGTGTATTAGAAATTAGCGCAGACATAAGGACCTTGATGCTCGGCAGCTCTGTTACCATAAACAAGCAGCTGGTGAAAAAAGCAAAACATCATATGCAAATGCAACAGCACAGGCACGCACATCATACCCAGTTAGGTTTTGTACTGACTGAGACAAAGGTCTATGAAACAAATATAAGTGCTGAATAAATGCATGCATACTCTGCTGTCTACTGTGGTTGATATTTGCTTGATGTCCTTTTGAGTTATAGCTGCATAATTCAGAGTTTAAACAGGTACAACACTGTGTTATTCACAGGGTCACGTTTGCTCTGAAAAACTCACGGATGGGGTTGTGTGTGTCAGCTACCATAACCATATGCTGGTGTAACTCATGCGGTGTTGGTGCTGTATGCACTGTAGGGTCAGGTATGCTGCCCTACAAAGGCAAAGTGCAGTAACTACGTGAACACAGAAACTGAGAAAAATGCCTTTAACATTGTCATACATGTTGTATGTATGTATAATAGTGGTGATGCTTTAATGTACTTTCTTTATAGCAAGAAGGAAGAGATTTAGTCACAAGACAAAGCAGGTGTCAATTTCCAGTCTAGACTCAATTTGACAAAATAATTATGTAGTTACTGCCTTTTGGCTCTGTAAGTCAAGTATAGTGAGGATGAGTATTCTGTGGATAGAAAAGCACTGTCTACTGGAATCTCAGCCACTGTATGACAGCAGTAGCAGTTACACTAGACTGATAAAAAGCTATATAAGTATCAGTCCCATTTGACACTGAAATCTTACTAGTTCTATGTGTACCTGAGTAAGGTACTGAGTTATGTGTGTGTGCGCGCGCTTGTGTGTGTGTGTGTGTGTGTGTGTGTGTGTGTGTGTGTGTGTGTGTGTGTGTGTGTGTGTGCGTGTGTGTGTGTGTGTGCGTGTGTGTGTGTGTGTGTGGGGGGGGGTTTGTATGTGTGTTTTGTTTCAGTGACAGCTTCACTAACAAATCCCCACCTCAAGCACCTATAAGCCACCTCCACAAACAGCACAAAGGCAAACAACAGACGGTACTGAGCACGGGTATGACAAAGCTGCTTTTATTTCAGTCACCCCTCCTTTCTTCTCTCCTCCTCCTCCTCCTTCCCAACTTTCTCTTTCTTCCTCTTGTTTTATTTTTTTAAACCGTCGTGCACGTAATTGTTTGGCAGAACACAAATTGATTGATCTATTTAGCCACTCAAGCAGGGAATGCGGATCTATGCAGGGCGAGTGTTTGGAGGGCTCCCCATCTCCCTTCACTGTGACTTCCTCAAACAAAAGGCCTGCCTGTGCCTTGTCTGGGGGGCTACAGGCAAGGAAGGGTCCCTCTCTGAAAGACATAAAGAAAAAAAGACAAAAAACAAAGGGGTCAGCCACTCGCTTTTGGCAGTGCCTTAACTTTCATGCCAACTTGATTAAAAAAAAGTAGAAGAAGACAAAAGAGACAAAAAAATGGCCAGAATGAAAAGGCCAAACAACAAGGCTTTTTGCTGGTGAAAATGAATAATGTGTATAAAGTGTGTGCATTTTATATAAGTGCATGGCTAAAACCGAGCATTTCAGTGGTGGTAATCATTTCACAATAATACAAAAAATTGAGTTTTTCAGAGCAAAATGAAACCCGGTAGGGGACAGTCCTCTTGTTGTCCTCCTTTGTGATCTTAGAAGCAGGAGGCAGTGCACCTTGACAATGGCTACTGACGGGAAGTGAATGTTATTAATATCCAGCAGTGTGGACTAAGAGGCACGCTGCTATTTGTGCTGCTGCGTATGCTGGCCTGAGATAGCTGCTTTCTGCTTTCACTTATGTGAGCTCCACATAGACACTACACACTCCCTCATATGCACACACATAAAGGGTAGGAATAAGGACAGTGGACCCAGGGGTCTTGCACGCAGACACACACACACACAGATACACACATAGGCAAACACATACACACACACACACACACACACTCTCCCTCTCTCTCTCTCTCTCTTTCTCTCAAAAATACACAAGTATACTAACATATTTATACACATGAACCCAGACACACAATGGACACAGACCCACACAGACACACATGCATGCACAAACAGATGCACACAGACACACACACTGCATATGCACACATACACACACATACACACACACACACACACACACACACACACACACACACACACACACACACACACACACACACACACACACTCACACACACACTGCATATGCACACACACACACACTCACTCACACACACACACACACACACTGCATATGCACATACACACACACACACACACACACACACACACTGCATATGCACACACACACACACACACACACTCACACACACATACACTCACACACACACACACACACACACTGCATATGCACACACACACACACACTCACATACACATACACACACACACACACACACACACACACACACACACACACACACACACACACACACACACACACAAACAGTGCATGTCGCAGATTAGAGGACAATGGGGCTGGCAGATTGTTCCCACACACTGTAATCAAATCCACACTGTGCCCAGGAGCAAAGGAAGGCATGAGACAAAGCAAGCAAATGGGGCAAAGGAGACGCATCCGAGTATAACGCACTTCTTATGAGCAGCATGGTCAGAGCTGAACCCTTGTGTGTGTGTCGTTCATTTGTGTGTGTGTGTGTGTGTGTGTTTATATTCGAAAGCATATGCATAACTGTGTGTCTACATGTGAGATTACACTTTGTACAGTTTGTGATATTCTCATAGCACTGTTTATTTATTTATTTGTTTACTTACTGCACAGTAACATGTTTTGGTGTCTGCGGATGTGTTTTGGGCATCAATATGGCACAGTAACATGTTTTGGTGTCTGCGGATGTGTTTTGGGCATCAATATGGCACGGCAATAAGTGTAGGATGAGGAGGAGGACTATATTTACATTTATTGGCTGCAATCATTCACCACATGACGACACTAACACATATCCCCAGGGCGTGATTACAGGGAGCTTTGGTATAATGGGGAGGCATTGAGAGTGGATCTGCATTGTGTGAATGTGTGGGGAAGGAGAAAAAACAAACAAACAAGGCGTCAGAGAGAGAGGAAGAGGAAGAGGAAGAAATACAAAATAAAAAGTATAAATAGACACCAACCTTTACGGAAGCAAGAATGCCGCTCGGTTTTTGTCGGTTCATCCCCTGCATTTTGCTTCCGGAGCTAAAAAGGTGAGTATGGCTGGGTGTTCTGCAAAGAAAAGGTTGAGAGAAAAGAAAAGGCAAGTGTGTATCTTCAGTCACAAGAGCCTTTAAAATTTGCCTATTTCTCCATAAATCCTTCTCATTGGATATTTTCGTAGTTTGTCCACTCCAACTTAACTTGCTTTTCCACTAACTAATCCACTCCGACTTTGTCTCCAGGCAACATGCATGAAAGGCATATGGCATACTGTACACTTCAAGGTTAAATAAACATAAAAACATTTCAAAACATTTCTTAAAGAATATATTTTTTAATGCATCACTAAGTTACATTGCCTACATTATGTCAAGAAATCTTACCTTGGCAACCTTGAAAGAGATCAACGTCCAGGGCCAACTTCATTTGAACTTTCACAGGACATGGAATTGCACTTTTTTACACCTCAAATGGGAACAACCCATTACACCCACCGCTCCTACCACCCGCTGGCCTCCTCCATCCCAGCCACCCCACCCACACCTTTCACCCCAAAGTGTGGTCGGGGTATTGGCATTCAGGCGAGTAGCGCATCTTATTCATGCTCACACATAGCCAGTGGTGGTGGCTACTCGGGTCAAGACAGCCCGGCAGGTGAATACCGATTCGCTTATCTAGACGATCGTTCACGCCTGCACCCAACCTCCCTCTTCTGCGTCTGCATAAGGCTACAGACGCAACAGTCTTTATTCTCATTGCTGATATTGGCGGTCCATTGTCTCTGCTGAATCCCACACAGAGACCTATGTTTTATTTTATTTTCTTTTATTTATTTATTTTTTTGCAAGTGAACATTACATTTCCTCCAGCATTGCCCTGAGATCACGATTCTAGTTTTGCGCAAGGCTGTCAAGGAGACGTCTGTGATGAAGAATTCATACCCTCCTGGATTCTGGAGTCTGTACACTTGCCAGACTTTTGATATGTCTACAACAAGCCACAGAGCCCCATAGATATGTATTTGTTTGTGTCAGGTAACATCAATGGGTAACATCGATGCACTGATACTGGAACTGACAGTCCTGCCCAGTATAGGTCTACTCATGTAACCCCTGTTCGGAACAATGCCAGTATATTGGTCTGTGAAGAAGAAGACTTATACTTAGGAGGCTAAGTACAAGGCTATTGCTGAATGCCTCCACTCTATGGGTCACTCAATGGCTCTGCAGAATCTTGGATCTGACCCCAGGTCATGGTTCAGTAATTTTTTCCATTTTCCAAGCAGTAAAAACTAGACTCTGTTCTGCACTGTTCAGTGTGCTATAGAAATGCAAGAAGGTCATGTGTACATTGTCTGATAGCTGCTATGGTTCTACTAGGAGATGAGGTCAGATGTCAAGTAAGATACAATAATGCTGAAAGAAAATTGGTGTAGTTGTTGTAGAGCAAAGTCTTAAAGAACACACACACACACCCACACACACACACACACACACACACAAACACACACACAGATACACATACAAAAGATGGAGACCTTTACTTCTCCACCTAGAAAAACACTTTGTCATGTGCATTATTTGACAGCCACAGACAAGCACACACATCACATACATCACATGTGCAAGCAAACACACACACACACACACACACACACACACACACACACACACACACACACACACACACACACACGCAATAGCAGTGCTCCTTGTTTGAAGTCTGTGGGGGCAGAAAGGAGGTGTGCCGCGAAGGTCTCACCCTGGTGGTCTTGATCTTATTCCCGGACGAGCACATCCATCCAGAGTTGTCGGGCAGCGTCTTGCACTCCTCTCCCTCCAGGCACGGCTCCATCTCACACCACCACTTCCCAATCACGATGGAGGCTGCAGCCAGGGAACAGGGGCACAAACACGTCAGCCTTAGGGCCATGGCCTTCAGAACACACACACACACACACACATGTACGGGCTTGCATGTATGCACACACACACAAACACACACAAACACACACACCACCACTTCCCAATCACGATGGAGGCTGCAGCCAGGGAACAGGGGCACACACACGTCAGCCTTAGGGCCATGGCCTTCAGCACACACACACACACATGTAAGGGCCTGCATGTATGCACACATACACACACACACAAACACACACACCACCACTTCCCAATCACGATGGAGGCTGCAGCCAGGGAACAGGGGCACACACACGTCAGCCTTAGGGCCATGGCCTTCAGCACACACACACACACACAGACACACACACACATACACACACATACACACACACACACACGTACAGGCTCGCAGGTGTACACATACACTCATTTGCGCGGCGCACACACACACACACACACACAGACACACATTTTCTCTGTCTGTCCCTCTCTCTTGCGCTCTCTCACACACACGCACACATACAGATCCACAGGTGTACACACACACATACTCACTTGCGCGGCGCACACACACACACACACACACACACACACACACACACACACACACACACACACACACACACACACACACACATTCTCAATCTCTCTCTCTCGCTCGCTCTGTGTCTCTCTTCATCACAGACAAACTCATTTTCTCTGTCTCACACACATACAGAAAGCCACAGTCTAACAGCCAGACCGAGAACCGTGACATGCCTACTGGTGCTCTGGGAGAGAAAGGTCTTTTCTTTTACAATCAGCTGGTGCCACGGGTTCTGGTCCACATGTTGCATTTTGAAAGGGTCTGAAAGCCTATTCTGCAGCCTCTAGGTAAGACTAATGGTATGCATAATGCACTTACAGGTCTGTTTTGCATACCTCACAAAGGATCCTAGTATTAAAAAATAAATGGAATGGGCTGTGATACAGCGGGGAAGTACGTGAATGAACTTTATGAACTCCCCTCATGATTACAATAGACGCCCACATGCTTAGGCACGTTGCCTTATTACCTCCCAGGCCCTCCGAGCAATTTCACAAAGTTACTGAAATAAGATTTGCTGTTTACAGGAATATAACAGAGGTAAAAAGGAGAAGAAAAACTCTCAGCGTTTAGTTTTGATGTCGAAATGTTGCATGAAGGACCCTCTTTGTATTTTTTAATTAAAGATAATTGTCTCATTAACATTTACAAAATGGTTCCTCTAAGCCAAGAAACAAGACGAGCATTTTTCAACATTCAAACATTTAATGTGCGTGCGTTTGTGTATTTGTTTGTGTGTGTGTGCACACTGTGTCTGTTTGTTTGTGTGTGTGTGTGTGTGTGTGTGTGTGTGTGTGTGTGTGCGCGTGTGTGCGTGTGTGTGTGTGTGTGTGTGTGTGTGTGCGCGTGTGTCTGGGTCTGTGACTGTCAGTTTGAAATGAAACGGCTGTCTCTTGCTGTCATAAGTTCTCAGAGACTTTCATTGCACACAGACATAGGAAAATCAAACACTATGCAAGTATTACTTCCTCACTAAGCAAATTAAGTTTGAACATTCTTTGCTGTTTTCATCTCAAGATGACTTCATTTAAAAGACATGTTCACTAGTTAAAAAGGAAATGTGGGCATCAGAGATGAGGACAT
>CM050211.1:36633649-36641149 GCA_027475355.1 Coilia nasus
ACACACCTTTCATCCCCACCGCATGCCCTGTGGACACTGCAAAAAAAAAAAAAAAAAAAAAAAAACACAGCCTCAGCAAGTTTGGCGCTGCACCTCTCACTCTGCACTCCCACCCTCCTCCCACCCCAACTGCTGCTGGCTGTCCAGAGAGGAGAGGCTCCAATGGGGGGGTGGGGGTGGAGAAGTGGATTACTGGAGCAGAGCGGGACCCCTGGGGCTGCCGACCCACATGCCCTGGTCATTACTTTGCGGACGACGCTGCCCTGTCTGCTCCCCCTCTGTGCTTCGGAGAGGTAACCTGACACCCCCCCACCCCCTCATCACACACACACACAAACACACACACACAACCACAGACACACACACACACACAAAAGACACATACACACACAAACACAAACACACACTCACACAAACACAAACACACACTCACACATACACAACCACACACACACACACACACACAAAAGACACGTACACACACAAACACACACACACACACACACACACACAAAAGACACATACACACACAAACACGAACACAAACACAAACACACACTCACACATACACACATACACAACCACACACAGACACACACAAACACAAACACACACTCACACATACACAACCACACACAGACACACACACATACTGAAGACACATGGGCCGTTTGGCTGCCAGGGATCTTGGAGCAGCCAGAACCATTTAGCCCCGCGCAAATAAATCATGGTGTCAGAGGCTTCATCATTAGGTCTGACTCGGGCATACGCCGGAACGCCTATTCCTACGTGCTGTGGCTGCGATGAAGGAATAAACGAGAACGACACGTTTGCAAGACAAAGCGAAGGTCGTAGAGGCTGAAGACTGATGAAGCCCGATGGAGTTGTCTGGCAGGTAGCGTGGAATGTTTGAATATGCCTAAGTTCACCGATGAATCATTCACCGCTAGCCCGGCTGATGGATGTTAGCCTCGACTGTAAAGAGTCTTTCCAACAAAAGCTTTTTTCTATCGCCAATGAAAGATTCACAGAGGCGACTTTGAACTACCCTCCGAGTCAAAATCATCACTTTTCAATAAATTTGGTGAACCTTGCCATCTGCTACCTCCCCACTACCTCGATCGATGACCTCCAGTTCAGATTAGGAGCAACTGGGCTTTAAATTTTCATGGTTTTCTGCAGGTGTTCATTTTTAGTGTCAGCGGGAAGATCAATGTGCCGTGTGGGCCAGCTGGCTGGCTGGCTGACTGGCTTGACGGTGAACCTTCTCTCTGCCACTGCCTCCTAACCCACCCATGTCCCCATGTCCCCATGTCCCCCTGTCCCCCTGTCCCCCTGTCCCCATGTCCCCATGTCCCCATGTCCCCCTGCTTTACATCACCTCATGTCCCCAAAGGCCATCAACGAGAACGAACTCTCCGCCCAGACAACGTCACAACCACCTGTCCCTGAACCTCCCTGTGTAAGTGTGTGTGTGTGTGTCTTAGTGTGTGTGTGTATGTGTGTGTGTGTGTCTTAGTGTGTGTGTGTTTGTGTGTATGTGTGAATGTGTGTGTGTGTGTGTATCTTAGTGTGCGTGTATGTGTGTGTACGTGTGAGAGTTTGTGTTAGTGTGTGTGTGAATGTGTGCGTGTGTGTGTGTGTGTGTCTGTGTGTGTGTGTGTGTCTTTCACCATCCACCATCCATCTCATGCTCTAACCCTCCACTAATTCTAGTAATTCTCCAACCTGGAAGGGGCAAAATGGCTTCCATAATGAACAAGTTGATTTAATAAGAAGGAATGTGGCACCCTCCCTGGAGAGGACGAGCCCAGAGATGGACAGCTTTCTGAGCGGGAAACGACACAAGCTAATGGTGGGAATAAGTTGGGATAAGGTCAGAGAAAGGGAGGGGAGGAGGGGGAGGTAGATAAATGGACAGATAGAAGGAAGAGAGAGAGAGAGAGAGAGCGAGAGGGAGAAAGAGAGAGAAAGAGAGAGCGAGAGAGACAGAGAAAGAGAGAGAGAGAGAGCGCGAGAGAGAGAGCAAGACACAGAGAGAGCGAGAGAGAGACAGAGACAGTGAGAAAGAGAGAGAACGAGAGAGAGAGAGAGAGAGAGAGAGAGAGAGAGAGAGAGAGAGAGAGAGAGAGAGAGAGAGAGAGAGAGAGAGAGAGAGAAGTGGGAATAATGAAGCCTATGAGTAATTAGAGAAGGGCCCTGGCTCTAAACCCTCTGATCCGAGGTCAGTCTACCAGACCGTCCTTAGACTGCAGGGTCATTACTCTGCATTAATCACCGCTCCACAAAGCACCAGTGCTGGATCTTGATTAGCCGTGTGAAAAAACTCATTCGGCCTCTCTATCACAGCACTTGCCTGGGCCAGACACACCAAATGAACAGGCAATGAGGCCCGCCATGCAGGATCGTCTGTCGAAACTCTCAAAGTGACCTACGTCACATCAAGAAGACGTCCGTGTGACAGTGACGACAGACCCTCTGAGGAGCAGGAGGAGCAGGAGGACAAAAAAGAGGAGAAGAAGTTTTTGATTGCACAAGATGTCAGGCTCCTGTCGAACAAATAGAGTATTAGGGTGAGTCATGGTTTCGCCTGGGGCTGAAATTGAAAAGCAGTGCATCAGTGCTCGCTGAGAGATGGGAAGCTTTGCCCCGTGATGGGCAGGTAGGCAGGCTGCCGGAGCTAGAACCTTGCTTGAGTTCTCCTGCTGTCCAACAACACCCTCCACCCCAAACCGCCACCCTCCACCCCTCCACCAACAACCCACTCCACCCAACCCATTCCCTACACCATCAGCACCACACCATCATCCTCCACCCACAAATCCACATTACCATCATCCCCTCCCCGCCTCCTCCTCCTCTTCCTTCTCCTAGGGGCTGGAGGCAGATAAGAGGTCAGGTACCTAATTACACTTGAAGGCGAGTGAGAGCATCAGCAGGCAGCTCATTAGTCAAGAGCTGGTGTACAGAACTATCTTTCCCTTCCCAAACTTGACCCGCGATGCTTGTGCACCATCAGCCCCCCTCCCCTCCTCTCTTCGCCCACCCCACCCCCACCCCTCGTCTGCTGTGGCCTTCACTGACCCCTTCCGTTCCGGCACTTTCTGTAAAGGTTCGCCGTTAGACACGGACATGCCCCACACCCGACCTCCTTCCTTCGCACTCATTTTCTCCGGCGGGTCTCCGCCCGGTGACCCAATGCCAGGATGCTGGATGTGGAACTGTAGTTGGCTGTACAGCATGCTTTTCTTCACATATATAGTGAAGTATACAGCCTGTGGAGCACCTAACTATTGGAAAAAAAAATGTTTGTTGGTTTTCAAAACTAAACAGTATCTGGCGCACTTCAGTTCAATCACAGTAAAAAAGTGTAATACGTATTACTAAAGTGGCTGCTGGCTATGCGTTGAATGCGGGCAGCTGCGTGCATGCTGTTGAAAGCTAAGCCCAGCCAACTGGGCGTGTAATCAGAGGGTACTTCTGGCTCGCGTGCCTACTGTCCCTGTCTGACACGCTCCGACGGAACTGGGAGTTACTGCCGGCACTCAGAGTTGCCTGTTTCCCCATGTGGGCCTGCCCCCCGTGGCCCTCTCCTCTCCTCTCCTCTCCTCTCCTCTCCTCTCCTCTCCTCTCCTCTCCTCTCCTCTCCTCTCGCACATGCACCACCAGAACCTGTCAGGAGAACATCTGCCCAGGCAGCCTGAAGCCAAACAGAAGGGCGCCTTCACCATAGCTGCCCATTACAGAGACAGGGAGAGAGAGAGAAAGATGGAGAGAGAGAGAGAGATGGAGAGAGAGAGAGACAGAGAGAGAGATGGAGAGAGAGAGAGAGATGGAGAGAGAGAGAGATGGAGAGAGAGAGTGAGAGAGATGGAGAGAGATATTGTATCTTTTAAACTGTATTCAATCTTTTTTTCTGCATCCTCTGCCTTCTTTTACAGAGAGAGAGATGGAGAGAGAGAGATGGAGAGAGAGAGAGACAGAGAGAGAGATGGAGAGAGAGAGAGAGAGAGATGGAGGGAGAGAGAGAGATGGAGAGAGAGAGAGAGATGGAAAGAGAGAGAGTGAGAGAGAGATATTGTATCTTTTAAACTGTATTCAATCTTTTTTCTGCATCCTCTGCCTTCTTTTACAGAGAGAGAGATGGAGAGAGAGAGATGGAGAGAGAGAGAGACAGAGAGAGAGATGGAGAGAGAGAGAGAGAGAGATGGAGGGAGAGAGAGAGATGGAGAGAGAGAGAGAGAGAGAGAGAGAGATATTGTATCTTTTAAACTGTATTCATTCTTTTTTTCTGCATCCTCTGCCTTCTTTTACAGAGAGAGAGATGGAGAGAGAGAGAGAGATGGAGAGAGAGAGAGATGGAGAGAGATATTGTATATTTTAAACTGTATTCATTCTTTTTTCTGCATCCTCTGCCTTCTTTGAGAGAGCTGTAGCAAGCTAATGAGCAAGGGAAGAGAGGGTAGAGTAAAATATATAATATGATATGTAAACACACACACATTTATACATATTTATACATACACACGCACATATAAATACACATTTGTACCCACTGAAACAGAGAGTGAAAAAGGAGAAAGAGAAATGATCTATATACACACGCATACATTTTACATACAGCAACTTGTGCACAAGCACAACAATTAGGCAGAGAAAAAAGTATAGAGGAAGAGAGAGAAATAGAGAAAGAGAGAGACAGAGAGAGAGAGAGAGAGAGAGAGAGAGAGAGTAAGCAGTGAAAGGGTGTAAGCTGGGTGATGGTGTGTACGTACGCATGTGTGTGCGTGCGTGTGTGTGGATGCGATTCTGTGTGTGTGTGTATGTGTGTGGATGTGCATGTGTGCAAATGATGAACATGACACTTCTATGGTCTGTGTTTGCATATCTCTGGCCATCATCAAGCCACTATATGCTGTGATTGGAGCCTAATCTGGCCATTATCAAGCTACTATATGCTGTGATTGGAGCCTAATCTGGCCATTATCAAGCTACTATATGCTGTGATAGGAGCCTAATCTGGCCATTATCAAGCTACTATATGCTGTAATAGGAGCCTAATCTGGCCATCATCAAGCTACTATATGCTGTAATAGGAGCCTAATCTGGCCATCATCAAGCCACTATATGCTGTGATAGGAGCCTAATCTGGCCATCATCAAGCCACTATATGCTGTGATAGGAGCCTAATCTGGCCATTATCAAGCCACTATATGCTGTGATAGGAGCCTAATCTGGCCATCATCAAGCCACTATATGCTGTGATTGGAGCCTAATCCGAGAGCTTGTGACTGGCCCGGCATGGACTGGGAGAAATAAGCTGCAGCATTTGACTTGTTAAAAGGGATGTTCGGCAGTGAGAGTCTTGTTGGCCCTGACATAACTGGGGCATAATTGCTCTTGTCAAAACTGATAATCGATTCGCACGCACGTGATAATCTGACAGCAAACCTCCTACAGAATGTCGAGGCTTCCACTTTCAGGCACAGTATTTTCGCCAATGTCAGAAGAATCCTAAATCAATTTCAAGTTTGACAAAAAATAACACACGAGCCAAGCATACACTTACTTTAACATGTACTTCTGCTTTGTATGCAGGCAGCAGGAGCACATCATTTTGTCTGACATCGATTGTTCCATGTGGCACATTTACTTGGGGAGGAAGAAAAGGGTCTGTTTGCGGTGATGAAAGCAGACAACGCAGTGCACACACTTTGTCTAAAAGACTTTTAAAAAGTTACTCAACTCCGAGGGAGAGGGAGCGCTTTGTTCTCCAAATAGCTGGCCAGTCTCCGATCCTCTGTGAGGATCCGCTCTGCTGCCGCTGATATGTTTTAGTAGGGCATCGCAGGGACTGTGTGCATGTGTATGCTAGCCTGTATGTGGATTATGTGTGTGTGTGTGTGTGTGTGTCTGTGTGTGTGTGTGTGTTTGTGTGTGTGTGTGTGTGTGTTTATATATACTGTAAGCAAGAGGGAAAGAGAGGAGACAACTGTGTGTGTGTGATTATGTGATAAAAAAGTATGCTTGTGCTTGTGTGTGCATGCACAGATGTGTGTGTGTGTGTGTGTGTGTGTGTGTGTGTGTGTGTGTGTGTGTGTCCATGCCTGCTATCTGTATCCACATAGAAGAGACTATGTTTATGGGACTCTGTATGCGTGTGTAAGTATGAGTGTGTACTTGTGTGTGTTTGTGTGTGTGCATATGTGTATGTGTATGTGAATGTGTGTGTGTGTGTGTGTGTGTGTGTGTGTGTGTGTGTATACGGGTATCTATGTGTGGAACAGAAGGTGCTTCTAGGTATCCCCATGGGCAGAGTCAAGGCTTGGACGCGGCGTCGTTACTCATAACGACAGGATTAATAACGCCGGGGCCTGGGAGGAGCCTCCATCTGGGCCATGGCAGTGCTGGGGGGACAGGCCAGCCCAGCCAGCCCACAACTTCATAATCCACATCACGCTCCAGCTGCAGCCAGGGGGGACAGAGAAGAGGAGCAGTGGCTCTACAGCTATCTCTCCTCCCTACTCCTTACTCTAGCCCCCTCACCAGTAAACCAGTGAGACTTCGCTTCCCTTTGCTTTAGCCATTCTCCTATTTCGGCTGCTGTTATTTCTGTCACTTTAATTAACATATGCTATTACCATGTTTATTACAATGTAATTAATAGAATATAAATTGAATATAATATACACGTTAGTAGTTGTAAGCATTTCTTTTAAGAAAGCAAGTGTCTGTGTTGTGTGTTATCTATTGGACAGGAAATGAAATCAGTCTAGATCTGGGTGGGCATACCCTTAATTTTATGAATGAAACTAGCATAAATGAAAGTGTAGTGGTAAAATAGCCCCTCGTACTACACTGCATTTCGTACAGAGGGTCGGGCTGTCCTGTATTGAGAAATGTGTTCTTCCCTGAGGTGTAGACTCGCTGAAGTTTAAAATGTTGGATCTGCCTTTACCCAGTCGCTAACACTGCATCGTGACGTATGCCGTTAGCCTGGCCAGACCTAGCTATAAGCCTGCAGATGCTGCCTATGCGCTAGAATTCAAATGTAGCGCACAAGTCAACATCACTGCTTAAGAACACTCCCTTTGACTTCCTGATTGTGTCGGTAAAGATACAACCGGAGTCAACCATGTCAATCGAAGGAAACCACCAGACCACCACTGTAGGGAGAAAATAATCAAGCAGAAGTGCGTAGGCAGACTTATAGCCAGACTAGAATAAAAGCACCATCATTGAGGTTTTGGTGTAAAACTGGTGAATTAAACTGCTGTAAAACTTGTGAATCGTGAATCATCCTGTGTAGTTTATGATTCAAAAAAGGTGTGACAAAACTCCAAATGCCATCAACAGCCCTGCTGACACATAAAAGCTTGCTAACACCCAAAATGGCCTCTTGTTGCGATATTGTTGGCAAAGACATACTGTGAAGGCTTCTCTTTCATCTATGAGGTTCCTTTCATCCTGGACCACAGAACTACACTGTACATTACTAAG
>CM050211.1:36646149-36743649 GCA_027475355.1 Coilia nasus
GTCAGGGGAGGTAGGGGGTAGAGGGAGGCGCAGGAGCCTGCCAGGGAGCTGTGGCTGGCCAGGGCCAGTGAGTGATGGTGGAGCCCCTGGAAGTGGCCCTTTCGCACAATTATAAAGCGACTGTGCTAATTCAGCCAGCGGGGCTGCTGGAGAGGGGCCCTCAATCAGCGGCGCTTCCCTTCCAGACGCCCAGGGAAGAACTCTTTATCTTCCCATGACAGCTAGCGCCCCGCGCGCACAGCACAGCACCGCACAGCACCGCACCGCACCGCACCGCCATCCAACAATTAAACTGGAGCCCAACCGAGGACACCGAGGAGAGAGAAAGAGAGAGACAAAGAAACAAAGAGTGTGTGACAGAGAAGGTGAGGGAAGGAGGAAGACAGAGAGAAAGAGACAGAATCTGTGAGAAAGAAAGTGTAGTAGAAAGAGTGTGAAAGACAAAGAGAGAGAGAGAAAGAGATTGAGAGAAAGAGACAGAGACAGACAGCGAAAGAGAGAGGGAGATGAAATAGAGAGATCTCCTTCTTAAATAAGCTCTATCAAGCAATCGGAGAGTTCATGGGCCTTTTGGATGTTTAGTGACCTTTTCTGACCTTCTCTCATTCCGGTCTCGTTGTTTTTGTCATAAAGAATGAAAATGTGTGGGCGAAAAAAGTAAAATGTGGCAAAAAAAGGAGAGAAATGATCTGGAGCTCATCGAGGCTGTTTGCCAAATGGCTGCTGCGAAGTGCCGTGTCCGGCCAAATTAACTGCCCCCTCAGTCAGCCAGATAGTTTTGGTAACACTTTTCGCCTCGCATTTCCATCAAGGCCTGACACATCTGCTGCGCAGGCCAGGGAGCCCCAGATTAAAAGCCAAACGCGTGGCCGTGTTTAACCGTGCTCTCTCTCACCGTATTACTGTCGCCCTTTAAAAGGTTAGGCATTGATCTATCGAGACCTGACGCTGACCTCAAAACATAAAAGTGCGTGAGTGTTTGTGCGTGCACAGTATGTGTGTGTGTGTGTGTGTTGGGAGGTGGGGGTGTGTGACTGTATGTGTGTGTGTGTATGTGTGTGTGTGGGGGGGTCCTTTGAGATTAGCTTTTAAACTGCCCAGACTGCAATGTTCTCTTCTCACGCAAGTTTTTTCTTTCTTTTTTCACCAGTAGCATCCTGCTTCTCCCACAGCAACCAGCCGCATCGGGCAGTGTTACCCTCACAGCACGACCTTTGTCTTAAAAAAAAAAAAAAAACATTCCTTCTAGCCATAAAAACACCACAGTCATTCGCATTCTAGTAGTTTCTGCTGTTTAGCTCACCTTAATCAGTGCCAGTTGACCCACAACACCCGCTCGCCTCTCCCACCTACACATGTTGGTGAGGTGAGTTCATGAGTTGGCTCCTACTGTGCTGTGCTGTGTGTGTGTGTGTGTGTGTGTGTGTGTGTACCATTGCATTGGTTTAAGCCTAAGGTGAAACACTGAGACCCTCATGACATCAGTGATGTATAGTGCAGATATATTTATATATATATATATACATACAGAGAGACAAAAAAGCTCACACTTAAAATATTGTAATAGAAAGTTTTGTAAACTTTTCTCCTGACAAGAAGTAACCTTGGGCAACTGCTCCTTTTGCATATAAGGGCATTTTTTCCACATGCATGGCTGGCGGCTGGTGCTGCCTGATGGAGCAGGCCGCATGAACCCTTTGGAGAGGGATCTATACCGCTGCAATCGACTGCTCAGTGTGGTTCCAGTGCAGGGTCTGGTAGTAGGTAATGAGCTGGCGATAGTGCTTGGCACTGCAGCAAAACCTAGACAGGTGTGTGTGTGTGTGTGTGTGTGTGTGTGTGTGTGTGTGTGTGTGTGTGTGTGTGTGTGTGTGTGTGTGTTTGTACACGACTGTGCAGGTATTTCTGTATTTGTTTTCGTACTGTGTAGCTATTTTTCTTTTCTGTGTGTGTTCAGGGCTGTTTGTACATCTGTCTGTGTGTCTGTGTGTGTGTATGTATATATGTGTGTGTTTGTGTGTGTGTGTTTAAAGTGTAAAGTGTAAGGTCAGGTAAGCATCACTTTGTCCAGCCATCAGGCAGGTTTGGGATTGGGGGGGGGGGTGCATTAGAGCATCACGTCCCTTTACCATCTGTGCTCGGAATAATGGGAGCTTCCCACTAGGATGCCAGCGCTAATGGAGAGCTGCTTAGAGGACAAACGGCCACTTGGCTGCACGATTATGACGCTCTGTTACACCTCAAAACTCATTCCGCGCGTCTCTTCCGTCGGCTCGGGGTAATTGCCAGATCATTACCTGTCTGTGTTTGTGAGCATTTATTTATTGATGGGTACGGATGTGGGTTTGCGGGAGGGTAATGCAAGGCAGGGCAGAGCAAAGCTCATCTGTGTGAGGAGCCGTGTGGGTTGCGGACGGACATGCCCTGCTGCCCGTAGAGCAGTGGGCCAAGGCAGGGGGGGAGACAACAACGAGCCAAGGGGGAGGCGGCATCCTCGCGTTGCATCTCACTTAGAGAGGGGCGGACACTATACTTTCCGCCATGGCCTGGTCATTTTTCTCTTCTGCTCAGCACAGGCGAGACAGAGAGAGAGAGAGAGATAGAGAGAGAGGGAAGGGAGAGAAAGAGAGAGAGAGAGGGAAGGGAAGGGAGAGAAAGAGGGAGAAAGAGAGAGAAAGAGGGGTCACTGGCTCACTGGATGAGGCGATAATGCTTAAAGAAATCAATGCTTCATTGTTTTCGGGTTAGGCCAAGGGCCAATTAAAATGGCACTAATGAGATGCGGCTGTGTGAGGGGAGACTGATGGGGATGGGGACGGCCGTGCATCTGTTTCCCCCGGAGGCTCGTGCTTATGTCCACTCAGGCCATTTATGAGGGTAGTAAGGTTCATCCTGCCTCGCGCTCCCTTCCGTTATTAATAGAGGAGGCGCTTTTGTATAATTGGTGCAAGCCAATTGAACCAGCTGCCTGTAGTCCTAACACCTCAGCTGTGCTTAAGTGTTTGTAAACAGGATCGCTTTTTTTTCGCACTGACTTTGCTTCTTCCTGGCTTCCTTTCTTTGTCTTACAGACATACACATGTACAAAATCACACACACACACACACACACACACACACACACACACACAGACACACACCTACAGTACATGTAACTACTTCAGCTAGGCACTACACATCTTTGTTTGTCTGCATCTTGTTAGCTTGTCAGCTACCTCCAGGACTGATTTCTCCATGCCTGTCAACATTGAAAGTGAATTATAACTGTTTATTATGTTGGATATATGCCAACGGGCAATGATGTTTATAAACTATAGCGCAGGAAAAAAAGTAATCGAGTCGTCTGTGGGTATGCATTCATATGCATGTGTTTGAAATAAGACCCATGCCTTCCAGCATCAACTTCAATGGAGGCCAGTCTGTAGAAAACATAGGCGTAATGACAGTCCTAGTACATAAACAGAAAGGAAAGGAAACATAATATAACAAAAGAAAACAGCACAATGACTATGCAGTCTCTGAACCACAGATGAAGCAAACTGCTTTACAAAAGGAGGACATGGGACTACAGTGGGGGAGCAATGGGGTGTCAGGTGTGACTATGTGGCTGTGGCCAGCGTTTCTACACGGCCGATGGGTCAGTCAGGTGAGGCACCAGGCACAGGCATGCCGTTTACAACCAGAGAGGTCAGGGCCTGCTCTAGTGCTCAGCTCAGCTGTGCAAAGAATCCCCCTCAGAAACTCAAACGGATTGCTGTGAAAGATTAGAGATGGATGGGGAGGCAAATTAGCTTTTTGAGCTTTTTCTGAGAGTGATGAGTGTGAGTTTGAGTGTGGTGCTATCGGTAATGATGAATGCATTGCCTGGGCCCTTCCTCTTATTTGACTGCAAAAACAGTTTTTGTTACACTCCGAGATACTGCTGTTTCCCTGAACTAAAACAGATCTGAATATGGAAAAATGTACATGACTGGAGACTGACAGTGACTGAGATGTTGTGGCAAACCAGCGAATTCATGCAATCAGCTCAATGACAACAGCAATTATTGTGATTACTGCTGAGAAATCCAGGCAGTTCTTCTCCATGGCTGTGGCTCTTTTATTTATGTCTCCCTTAATACACTTGGGCGAGATCCAGGTGGGAGTGGCACATGTGCTGCTTCACAAGAAGCGAGCTGTAATCATTTCCCTTTCTGGCAAAAAATAATTGAAGCATTAAAACAAGAAGCAACAAACAAAAAACAAACAAAAAAACAAACAAGCAAACTTCATTTTGACAGAAACGTAGACTTCCAGGCAGGAGCTTCAGTGTGTTTGAAACGAGTAAATAATAGTTTCTCATTTCTCGCCTCAAATTCCACCTTAGGCTTTCAGCCTTCCTTGACACAGTTATGACACTCACGGTGATATTATTTTTTTAGATATGTTACAAATTAGTTTTCCTTTCTGTCTGACTGTAATAAAGTGGGCCAGGATAATGATTCATGAATAAGTGTGTCTTGGTCACTGCTTTTGTGTTTGTGTCTTTGATTTTGACACTTCCATTGTAGACACAAAGGGTCAGATGTGCAAAGCTATTAGCGTCCACTTCTGGCTCAATTCTCCCGCACGGAGCGCCTAAAAACATGATGTGGTATGTACAAACAGCAAACAACTTTGTTAAAACTCCAAATACCATGTGGTATAAGGGGATAAGTGCAAATACCGCTTTTCTGTGGCATGCATATGCAAACCTGGGAGTGTACAGTACATGGGAATGTGGCCATTAAGTGTAAATTATGGGAGGAGAGGGGTAAAGTGTGTCTAATTATTTATTCCCCAGGTATGTACGAAACTTGCCGGTAAAAGCGCACGTGTAATTTGCTGTGAGATATCTCCGCCTCATGAGAACAACTATAAACTAGGAAGCACAAATTCCCTTGCTTTTTTCGAAACCTCTGAAAACGGAGCATGGACGACTTATCCACTAGCCTGGTAAACCCGCCCCTCGTACTTCCATTTCATTTCGTGCAGAGGGTCTGGAACAGAGACCGTCAGAAACAATTTGTTGGAGGTGTGGACTCTGCTGAAGTTTTAAAAAAGTGCCTTTGCCTTTACCCAATCGCTAACGCCTGGTCGTCACATATGCAATTAGCCTACCTACGCACTACAATTCAAATGTAGCACACAAGGTCAACGTCACAGCTAACGAACACACCCTCTGTTCGCTGATTGGATCGTACTTTCTGCGACTTGCCAAATGCTCCTCAAGAGATTCCGGTACAGACCCTCTGCACGAAATGAAATGAAGTACGAGGGGTGGGTTTACCAGGCTGCTTATCCACTGCACATTGTATGAAACTGTTGTAAGTGCCCATGTATGCCCATTCAAAACATTTTCACCAATTTCATCCACGTTCATTCTCTGGTTGGGAAGGTAGGAGGGGCTAGACACTGAGCTGAGACTTCTGTTTTGGTGCTGCCTCACACATCACAGGAATGAATGATGGATAAGATGGGCCCAAAACTCCAGTTCACTACAGCTCCTCCTCAGCTACCATTACTTTGGTACCGAGACAGAAAACACGTCTTAATGGTATGTTTAGGGAGGAAGAGTCTTCAAAGCCAGCAGGGTCCAGCTGCCACTCAGCATGCATTTTTAATGCGACCCATCCACTGAAATACAGAGGAATTTAGCTCATTATTGCTAAAACATCAAGGATCCGTGTGGACTCTGTCCCTGGTTGCTCCCAATAACATTAAAGTGCAGAACAAAGGCATGCAATAGAGGGACTATTTGAGCTGAAATAAACACCAAGCGTTCTAGGTTTGCCCTCTCAGAGTGGATCGGATGTGGTAACTGCATCAACACATCCTATATGTCTCAGTGATTGTGTTCCCTGCTTGAATCTCACCGTTTTCATATCACAGCTTATGGGTGTGCAACAGTTCACCACTTTAGTTGTGCGGCCGGCACAGCCAGCGTGCATGAGTAAGCGCCCGCTGATAAACAGGGGGGGCGTACGTCACAGCCACCCCACCCCACCCTCGTTTCCCCCCACCCTCCTCCATCGTCCATCCACATCTATTACGCATAGCTGAGATGAGGCTGTGTGGTGCATTTTCATCAAGCCATGTCCTTGAGTTTGCAAAGATCTAAGAGGTTCTTCGGGAGGGTCACGCAAAGTCATCCTTTGCCCGTCGCTAACAGACTCACTAATGGTTGGCTCATTATAGGAATATATCGGAAGCTTCCACTATAATACAGTGGGCCGCTTAGCAAAACAAGGCCCCGCTGCCACTTGCCACTTGTGTAATGAAAGGAGACATGTGCAAGTGATGTGCTTGTCTGTTCAGCAGCCTGCCTTAATAATGGCTATTACTGCTAAAACTACTGTGCTCATGTTTGAGGAAGATGCCACTTCCAACACTTACTTAGCCTGCAAAATCAGCCCCTCGTACTACACTGCATTTTGAACAGAGGGTCTGGCTGTGCTTCCACTGACATGGTTGTCTCAGGCAGCATCTTGGGAGTGTTTGTGAGTGATGACGTCAACTTAGTGTGTAACACTTTAATTGTAGTGCATAGGCAGGCTTATAGCCAGGGTCATGCATCGGCATGCATCGTGACCAGATGTTAGCAACGGGGTAAAGGCAGATCCAGATTGTTCGATGATTAGTCAGGCAAGATGCTGCCTGAGACAATAGAGTGTCAATGGAACCACAGCCAGACTCTTTGTACAAAATGCAGTGTAGTATGAGGGGCTGGTTTACCAGGCTAACACTTGCTCCTCATTTCCCCTATTTTATGATACTTGAAACTAGGAAAGCAAACTCCCTAATAGACCCATAATCTAGTCATGTTTATTTTTGACACTTATTCACTCTTTCAAGTCACTTGAGTAGATTTCTTCTTCTTCTTCAGTTTCTTCTTCTTTGACCTCATTTTCAGTCTACATTCCCAGTCATTGCCTCTAGGCAAGTATTACCCAACACAGAGAAAGACAAACAAAGTGGACACTGCAGCTAGACAGAGCCTGAAGCAAGCAGGCAGCAAACTGCAAAGTGAGAACTCGGGCAGCATATTGTGCACACAGGCAGACGCAACACCCACTGACCCTGCATTGGCTGAGGCACAGCGGTTCATGTTTTCCTTCCCCTCAGGCAGCGGGCAGAATCCCTCTAGGGTCAAGCACGCCAGACCTTTTGTGCGAAGAAAAATAAACTGAGGGGAAAGTGAGAAGTGAGAAATCTGTTATAAAGAATAACAGCAGAATTCTATAGTCGCTATGTCTGTAGGATCACACAGAGAGCTGTTGGATTGTTTGTGTGCATGTACTGTATGTTAGTCTGTGGGTGTGTGTGTGTTCATGTGTGTACATATGTGTGCATGTGTGTGTATGTCTACAAATGTGAATATGTGACTGGGTTTGTGTGTTCATATGCATGTTGTGAACTCCTATAGCACACACCAACTTTTTGTTTGTTTGTATGTGTGTGTGTGTGTGAATGCGTGTGTGAGAGTGCGTGTGTGTGTCTGTGTGAGTGTGTGTATGTGTGTATGTCTGTGTGTGTGTGTGTGTGTGGCACAATCAATCCTTAATGACCAATGTCACTATGGCGGCGCCTCGCTCAAAGGCCGTGCTCTGCACCGCGCGCCTCATTCTCCCCCAGTATCAATACTTACAGTAGCATGAAATTACCCCCAGCCCAGAGGGAGTGCTGTGACAAACCTCATTAACAAACCTGTGGCAAGGCCTGGGAAAAATAATGTACCATGGCTCTGAGTGATGTGTGTGTATTGAACTCGATTCATCACAGAGCCCACCGCCTCAAATGTATGGACCATTAAAATCTTAATATCTTCGAGATTGACATATCTTGGCAATAAGTGGCTGGCTGGCTGGCTTTTAAGTTGTCTGCGATGAGAACTTTCTCCAAAGAATAGGAGAGAAGGAATACGATTATGGCAGAATTATGCAGACTGTAACCTACTTTTGTAGCCTGCGGTTCTATGCATTCAGCTCTGTTCTTTGTTGGGAATCCTAGGCGGGAGGACAGGGATCCTATTTATCAGCGGGGTCAGGTGCATTACATTTTCTTCTGTCTGCCTCCAAAATAAGAAATCCAAGGGAGTGAGGGCTCAAATAATCTTCCCCAGTGTATCACCTTCAGTTCTTAATGCAAGTGGTATGCGTGCTCTTTTGTGTGTGTGTGTGTGTGTCTGTCTGTGTGCCTATGACTGACCCACGCTTTCTTCAAATGACACAGGTCACTGAGCACAGTCAAAAAAACCCGAAAGCCGAGATGAGCCGCTAACTGGACAATTTAAAAGGCAAAATGGCCCGTCTGAAAGCAATCCTGGTGGGTCTGCTACCTTTTGAATACGACACTTCTTTAACAGTGATCCAGTGTCTGGACAGTCAAAGGAGGAAAAGAATATTGTGAGCACAGGCCAACGGTACTGCTACTGACTCTGATCTCCCAAAGGCATGCACTGGTTTTCTGAGATGTAATATCTGATATGTGCAGTAGTAATATGACAGATGAAATCAGACATGGTCATGATATTTACCCATAGCATAAATGCGCTGCTCAGTCAAAAGGTATTTGTAGCTGAAATTCTACATCTGCCTACACATGATGGTTAAAAAATGGCACTTTTCCCAGACAGAAGCATTTGTATTTCTACCTATCCTAACTGCAATGTAAGCCCATGAATGGTGCAATGGTTAAGATACAGAACAAGACTGCCCTGTGGTTTTCATTTGTGTGCAGTTAAATGCACGTAAGTAACTGACACGTTCACACTAAAACCGAGAGAGTGGATTCAATGTAAATGCCTACACCCTGCAGAAGACTTGTTTCCATTTAGTGCTAGTTCTTTTGCTTTTACAGTTTTCTGCAAGGAATGAAATGGAGATGAATGGAGTAAAAGTATTTTAAACTTTACAGTGAGTGCCCTTGTATGTTTAGTTTGCTTTTCCACTTTTCCATGCATAACCAAGAAAGAACAAAAAAATTCAAAATATTTTTGAAAACTTTCACAGCGCTGGAGATAATCTTCTATCTCCCCCTCCCTCCGTTCCATTCCATGTACACAGAGCGTGACAAAATGATTGTCTGTGCCAACACACAGCTCCCCTTACTTAGAAGAAAAACCCCAGAATTCTCCTTTAATATCTGACATGGTGACAGCACATTGCGTACACCGACGAGGAAAGGCAGGGTGAGCGAGTTGGTTCTAGCGGTGGCATAAGAGCAGATGTATGAAGGAAGCGCGAGGATATTCCTCGTTCCTAAAAAAAAAAAAAGTGCTAGAGACAGCAATTAGTGTCATGCAGCTCCCATTTCCTGCACCTGAGTCAGAGGATCCCGGAGCCTGTGCATAATGACTGCATTCTGTTCTGCTGACCTTATTCCGCGCCCGTGTTTCGCTTCGGCAGGAGAGTTCTGGGATCACACACACGATTCATTATTTAATGGGCATAATGCATCAATTGGAAATTATACATGCGCAGTGAAAAGGCCCTGACTGTGTGTGGGGGAAAAGAGAGATATAGAGAGATACAGAAGGAGAGAGGGTGCTTCGCGCGGTGAATAATCTGCCCACTTACAGCTAAAGTGGAACACTGGGGACTGGCATTATTTTGCATAACTGGCCTTCATTTATGTCACTAGTTAATACGTTTTTTTGTCCATTTCTTTTTTTACATTTATACATACACACACACACACACACACTCAGTCAAGCTTACACACACATGCACACACACACAGTGTGTGTGTGTGTGCATGTGTGTGTAAGCGTGACTGAGTGTGTGTGTGTGTGTGTGTGTGTTTACGGTATGTTTGCACATATTTGTGTGTGTGAGTACATATTTTCAGTTCATCTATCTATTTCCTTCCTTTGCTGTTTGACACAGCTGACGACTGGGGTCAGGGACATCGCCCCCCATGTGTTTCCACGGCCTACAGCATCCACTCAATGCCGCAGCCATTAGCTAAGAGCGAGAGATAGCTGGCGGCCTTTTCCTAGGTGCCACGCATAATTGCCGGCGACAGTCACACTCGTGGTCCCTCTAATGTAGTCTGACAAGAATGAGTGTGTTATAATACCAAAGGCCTTTTCACTGCCCACAGTGTGGCCCGTGTGCTTTGCCGATATCAGATGGCTGTGCTTTTTGAGAAAAGTGTTGGGATTCATAAGGAAGGGATGTGTTTTCTGAGGGATACGCTTTTTAAAGCCATGGCCCAGGCTGTCAAAAGAAATGCTTAAGCCTAAGTCATAATCTTCAAATAATCACCAGCACTAGAGCCTTGGTGCAGAACTAATTTGTTCAGGCAAGATTGGACAGTCAGTTTACGGTCAACCATTTTTCATTTTTTTTATTTGGAGATACTATTACATGGTGATCCGTCTTGGTACCACAATCAAGTAGAAGAAGAAGAAGAAGGGAAAAAATCGATGCCTATGGCAATCGTGGTCTGCAGGGGTCTGTACAGAACTGGACCGAATGGCAATCCTGACCTTGCACTCAGTGCTAACAAGGCCTTGTTAACATCAAGACCGAACTCACCAGAGATTATGTCCACACTTCGAATAGTTAATGTTTTTTTGCCTCTCCCATACATCGACTGTGATTTTATGACTTTGGCTCATAAACCAGCACTTTAAGACCTTCAGGAGCATTTATCAAGCCTCAGGTATTTCACTGCATATACCACAAGTGGACTGCTTAATGTGACACTAACCAGCATTAGCCTCTGCAGCTGGCATAGTAAAACATAACTCTACCAAAGATTTAAAAGTTATTACATTTTAAATATTCATACCTGTAAAACTGAAAATGTATTTCAAACTGCCTTTGTGTCATTACCCTTCTCTGCCTTGTATTTCACATCTCCCCTAAAACTTTGAAATTTCTCTAGCTGCCCCTAATTCTCTGTGGCTATTTGTCATGGCCATTACTGGATAGAAACCGAGGGGGATGTCGAGAAAGTAATTTCAAAGTTCAGTGACAGAATAGATTGCTATTGTCCTGACTTGCCTCAGACTATGGCTAATTTATTGTGTGTTGTGCTGATTGCTCTCCCCCATGTAGGTGCCATTTTCTCATCGTTTTGTGCTCAGAGACCCATTTTTTGGAAGAGCCATTTCCATGGCTTGATCACAGAAGTTGTTAACTACGGCAAACCCTTTAGCTGCTCTGGATGCTGTTTGTACAATACTGTAGCTATAATAAAGCCCAGTGTGTCATAATGTAATCACAATGATGGCAGCCGCCACAACACAAAACAATTCCCCTGCTCTTTCCCATGCTTGGGATGTAGACGGAACACCATCAATTATGTGTACAGAAACAGTACATCATCACTGGGAGAGTGGAAGCTAGTTGTTAGCAAAAAGCCCAAGTGGGCTTGGACATTTTACACCAAGCACACAACACAACACATCCTAACCACATGCTATTTGCCTCTGTGCCAGTCAGCATGAAGGGCCACAAACGGTTGTGGTTGTAGTGGAACAGTTTTTCTCTTGACATGTACAGTAGGGCCATCTGCATCTAACCTACATCAATCAACAAATACATGTTTATGTTAAAGAAAATGGCCGGTACATCATAAAGAACATGTTTTAAGCCTACTTTAAAAGTTGTTTTTATGATTATTTGTTTATTTGTCATCATCGTAGAAATATCATCTCTTAAGAGTAGGATGGAATTGCTTGTACAACCTGTAGGAATGATATCTGTCAGCTGAATATTTTAATTAGAATTTTAAAATAATAATGATAAACACCTTCTTTATGGCTATTTTAAATATTTGTAAAAAAAAAATCAATGTGCTGTAATTAATCATATTAGTGTCCCAATGTAAAATAACCTGTAGTGCATCAAATCTCTCTACCTGTGTGTCTTATAAAGTAAAATACTCCTACAAGCAACACCACATTTTAGGGTACCGCTTGCAGAAAATAGATGCCAATGTGGGTAATCGGACATGCCAACATCACCTCAAGTCTATAATTAATTACTGTCAAATTTTATCATATCACTTTTAATCTGTCATACATGGAAATGACCTTGACAACATCTATCGTAATAAACACTTGATTGAAAACAGCGAGGCCGTTAACAAGGAAATATAAGACCATTATTGCAGTATAACTCTCCATACACAAACACCCATGACAAGAATTTAATGAGCTTTTTTGGATTCTTGAGGACAAACTACAGGCTCTTCCTCTCTGCTAATTGAAGTGTTCTACTATGACTAATAAGTACAACAAATCCACCATCCAGCTTTATAAAAACAGAAGAATGAAGGAAGAAAAAAACACTTTTGTAAGGTTGCCAGTAAAGACTGCCGAAAAGAGTAATGGCTTTTAAAGGCTTTGGAATGAGCCACCTTTTATATATGTCACAGCCAAAATGTGTGCCAACGGCTGCGAAGATTACAGAAGTGACAGCCGCAGAGAGACGGACAAAGATGGTGCTTGAATGACCAGAAATGGCCTCCTCGGCAAGACCCAGGTGCCTTTTATTTCCAGGGATGCTAATGGCAGTCCCAGTCTCAGCCTTAGTAAAGATGAAATGTGAACTCCACTCTCCTAATCGCTCTCGGCTGCGTACACCTATAAATTTGATCTGTGCCATCAGTGCGGACTGTGAAATCAGGTGGCTGAACATCAAAGTGTGACAGGATTCGCTGCGCATGCTAATGCGCCGATGAGACATGGCCGCAGAGCAGAAACGCTGCCAGCCGGCTGGTTGAGGGGCGCTGAATATGTCAGTTAAAATATTCCCTCTTGCCTAAAAAAGAGGGAAAAAAGGACAGAAAACAACGACTGTTCTTACTTTTCTGTACTGCGGCAGGCAGCTTCCTCTCCTGTCCTCATTGACACAGCCTTTCCTGCCTCTGGGACTCCACGTTAGCTGACTCCAACACACAAATTTTAGCAGCCTGCTGTGTTTTTATAGTGGTGTACAAGAGTCTGAGGGCTGATTAAACTATCTCTCTGCCTCCACTCTTTCTACAGTGGTCTTATGCTGCGGAACTGCATTAGGGGTCCTAACTCGGAGGGTCTTGGGGCTGTTCAGAGACCGGCTTCACACACTGGCGAAAGGGTGCCTCGACAACCCCCATGACAGTTTGTAACCCCATCACCCCACTGCTTCACCTCTCACTCTCTTTTGTGTTTCCTCTTTTTGTCCCCTAAGGGTGCTTCAAAGAAGAGAGGGAGAGATATATGGTATAGAGGTATATGTCAGCCCATTCCTCACGTTGAAGAAGTCGCTGGGGCTCATTTCTCTGCCTCCGCTTCCCTCTCTCATTAGTCGCCTCCGTGGCAGAAAATAAGGGCAGCGAGCCGAGCGGAGCGGAGCAGAGAGGAGCCGAGCGGCCTGAACCCTGTCATGTACCCCACAGGCCGGACTGGGCGCCGGACGGCTCCTCATTACTCAAGGTCAGTCTGCGGAGTCGTCCTTTTGTACTGTACCACACCGCAGCCGAGCTGAGCCGAGCCGAGCCAAACATCTTCTGCTAACAAAGGGTCCGTGCTGGAGTCTAAATGCGAATGTCACAGGAAAAAGGTGATACTGTTGAGTTTCTTTTACGTTTTGTATTTTGTCGTTAATGCAAGTGGGTGTGTTTGACCTATACACAGGTGTCAGAGAGGGTGTATGGATTTTCGGGCCAGGTGATGGATTGTTTGCACTTAAACAAGCGATAACCAAGCAAATAATCGTAGCCATTTTAGAGTTTATTTCACAAGGGGTTTTCATGGCAAGGCCCTGCAATGATATGCCTGCACCCTGTGGGCACTCTGGAGCCATACACAACAAGCATATGACCAGCCAAACTGACTTATTGATTTTACAGTTAAACAGAAAATTTTACATCTCATAAACAACAGAAATTGACTTGGCCTGCTGTTGCACCACACTGAAATGCAACACTGCGTGCTTAATCTCATCCCTAACTTATTTGTACATAAATGTATTTTTTATTGCCTTGATTTCCTGCCACCTACATCAATTGGATGTGGAAAAAGACAATAACAATATTAATTTGCCAGCTGTTACAGACATGCAAATGCCTTTATAAGGCGCTAGGCCCAAAACGCTGTTACATTACAGGACAGATGGTATCCTGAACTGTGAATGAGATAGATGCTCACACTCAGTAAATTTTTCTATAGCTTAGTTTCCACACATACATTTAATTTCTTTCCTTATCACAATCTTGGTAACCATCTTCATGTAGAACCTTTAGCACCTTCAGTGAAAAACAGACAATAAAACACACAGTACATACAATGGTCAGTTTACTAAGCAGACAGTTTTCTGTAATTGCTGCCATTTTGAAACCGTGCTCGAGGCTATGAGTCCTACATGCTCACACAAACAAACAAACAAACAAACCTGTTAGTCAAACTATAGGGTTTTGAGAATCTGGATGTAAGATCATCTTTCCCAAACCAAAAAAAAACACCTACACTGTCTTACAAGCAGGATTGAGCTAAAGAAAAACTGCTTTGACAACCCGCTGTTGAAAAACAGCAACATATTCAGCTTTTGTAATGGCTTTGATGGATGAAGGCAAAGGTCTCCTATCTGCCCGATTCAGTGAGCTGTAGTGTTTGGCATCTCTGGTGCCAAGCGGTAAATGTCTTTCTTCTTGCAGAGACAAGCCTCACATGTCTGGAGAGGGAAAAAAAAACGGTCTTTGCCTTTTTAAAATCTAATTAATCAACTTCCTGTCCTTTGCTCAACAAAAGCAGCATGGTCTCCGAGGGTGCTGAGCTTTGTTCTGTCCTTCAGTATCTTCAGTCCCATTCCGCCCTCAGCACCCCCACACCCTCCCTCGCTCGTGCGAGTATCTGTCACTCTGCCAGACAGAACCCTGAACGGTGGACTTATCACAGGACCCCCCGCGATCAAGTGCCATTATCAGCTAAACTACAGGCACACACACACACAACTCTCTCTCTCTCTCTCTCTCTCTCTCTCTCTCTCCCTCTCTCTCTCTCTCTCACACACACACACACACACACACACACACACACACACACACACACACACACACACACACACAGTCTGCCCAAGCTGTCATCACTTTGTGAAAAATAGGCGTTTATTGCTATTTCTGTCCACTAAAAAAAAGTGCAAAGGTGTGTGTCTGTGTGTGTGTGTGTGTGTGTGTGTGTGTGTGTGTGAGAGAGAGAGAGAGAGAGAGAGAAGAATGAAGAACAAAGGGAGGAGAAGGGAAGAGGGAACTGGTGTGCTACTTCCTCCATCTGCTGATGTGTTGACGAGGAAAAAAGCTAATGAATCTCACCTCTGGTCACCGTTAACAGGTCAGCTGCATTGCTGTAAAAGTATCCGCTAGGCTTCCTAATCAAAAAGCTATTGACGTGAGCGCATCCCTTAATGAAGACGCAGGCGTACCCTCAAGCCATCGGAAAACTTTAATTAAACTGTTGTCCTGGGTCAAAACATAGGAAATCATTAAAGGTGTTTGTAATGCTTTTCCCCATGTCTTTTTTAAAGTGGTTCACACGTAGGGACGTTTTTCATCACTACATTTAGAGCCCTGCACGACTGCATTGATAGTAGATAGTAGTTTTCTGGACTGTAGGAAGCAGTTGTATCTAACCATCCTGTACGTAGGTAGACGGTAGGAACATGACTAATAAGGGACAATGGACAGTAAAATAATCCTGAATTGCTGTAAAAACAGAGGAAAACCTGGGCATGGTAATGATAATAATAACCAACACCTCAGCAGTGTGTGTAGCTCAGGAGGACTTTGAGGGCCGTTGACAGACTGTTGGTTACTGAGGTGGCAGCACACTGTTGACTGGCACTAGTGAAAGAGGGATGAGGCGGAGGAGTGGCAGGTGGGGGGGCCGCGGGCGTGCTGAGGGAGCGCAGAAGACGGATGGACCTGACAATAAATCATGGCGTCAGATGCCGAGCGAGACGCGAGCAAGGGGTGTGCTTTCCTCACGGAGAGGTGCCATAACTCATTTGGGCTGTAGTGTGTGTTGGTGTGTGTGTGTGCGTGAGTGAGTGAGTGTGTATGTGTGTGTGAGAGAGACAGTGTGTTTGTGTATGGGTTTGTGTGTGTGTGTGTGTGTGTGTGTGTGAGGGAGAGAGAGAGAGAGAGAGAGAGAGACAGTGTGTTTGTGTGTATGGGTGTGTGTGTGTGTGTGAGAGAGAGAGAGACAGTGTGTGAAAGAGAGAGAGACATTTGTCTTTGTGTGTATGGGTGTGTGTGTGTGTGAGAGAGAGAGAGAGACAGTGTGTTTATGTGTATGGGTGTGTGTGTGTGTGCGTGTGTGTTTGGGCTGTAGTGTGTGTTGGTGTGTGTGTGTGTGTGTGTGCGTGTGTTTGGGTGTGGTGTGTGTGTATGTGTGCGTGTGTGTGACAGTGTGTGTGTATGTGTGCGTGTGTGTGACAGTGTGTGTGCATGTGTGTGTGTGAGAGAGAGAGAAAGAGAGAGAGGTGGGCGACGGTGTACGTATGTACTCATTAGATTCTGCATGTTCACTGCCACAGGGCATCAGCTCGCAGCCACTACATTTGGTAGCTAATGAGCTGCAGCGTGGAGCCTCGCAGTGCCGGCGAAATGTGACCGAGGTTAGGCCAGACCCCAGCGCCTCCTCCAACGCTGCGAAAACAAGAGACGCTCAGTCGGTGTTAATGAATCAATCAATGCCAGCCCGGGACCCGCCAAGAACGCGATGCCATGGCTCACTGTCGCAATGATAAATCCCCCCACATCAAACAGCAGAGATTCGGAGTATCTCTAACCAGTGTCCAATGGCTATAACTTTATTTGACAGCAGAGACAATGGAGAGGTTTATTTATGGTGGTTTGGCAGCGGCAATGATTGCACACAGCCCGTTGTCACTTCTCCGTCACCATGATACAGCTGGAAAAATTCATTCAGCTGGTGTAAAGACCTTGGGGTCATGCGATAGACTCGATAGCAGGAGATAAGGTTGACTTAGGAAAATTAAAACAGTATTAATCACACTGTTTTGAGTTGGAAGAAGATTATATGGTTTCGTCTGAAAACGAGAAACTCTGAGAAGTTAAGAGAATTGATCGGCCTTAACTTTTTCACTCGAAAGCATGGGATTAGTATCAGCAATTTGGCCTATTCAATTATCGGTTTGGCATAATGACGTCTTCGCCCCACAACTATGGGCTGGAGCCAAGGAGAAACAGAGGGTGATAAGCATCAATTCTTCGAGTCTAATTTAAAGTCAATAGGCTTTTTCTAAGCTCAAAAACATTACAATATTCTGCTGGCACCTTCAGTGATTTTTTCAAATGGGTAGTTTAGTTTTCATTCTTAGTCAATGCACTGAAATACTTTGAAAGATTTTTCTTTACTTTTTCTCCCTTTTCCCTCTCTTCATTTTGCTCTTTGTCTCCCTGTTCACTGTTACCCCCCCCCCCCCCCCCTTCAATTAGGCCAGGCAATAATGATGCACATAATTATAATTTTTTTCTTTGCATGCTGCGCAAGGTTCACAAATAAGCATTTAAAAAAAGCCAAGGAAGAGTTTGGCTTTCTGTCTTACTGGCAATAAACTGATAATTAATTAAAAACAAATGGGATATATCCTTTGACTTCCGTGCAGCCTGAGACGCAACCACATTATTGGAGGCCCCCTCTAATGATGTGGGCCAGCCGATAATTAAAGACCTGTCAGACAGTGTTACACTCGTGCGCAGACTGGCAGATTCATAGACCACTCTGCCTCCCAACCCCAGACCCTCAAAAAACATTAATATGCAGAGTCTTCGGTGAGTTCAAAGGGCGGCATTTAATTACAGGCCAGTAAATTCTTAATTTTCAATTATTATGATGCCGGGCAGCTCACCTTGGGGAAGGACACCCAACAGACAAGTTTGCTTGGAGACTGGGATAAGGTGCAGGTAACCTTTTCTTGGCTAATGCTTTGGCGGAGATTCTTCTGGGACCAACAGCACTGATGTTACAAGGCTACCTTCCAAAGACCCAATTCCCAGAATTTGCATTTAGTGGATGCTTTATTCAAAAGGTAAGCCAAGGATTCACAGAAAATAGTGAAAATACATATCTTTTTTCAAAATGTGTATTCCTCCTGGAAATCGAACCTGTGACCCTTGGTTGTCAGCACTCTCCACCAGTAATTGAGCCCTAGGAACCAGTTTTGCTGTGACAGACTTCTGTATGTTAAATATTTTTGTGTGTTCGTTTTCCAGCACTCTAACTAAAAGTTCACTGAGATCGGCACCTGTCCTGTACCCACATGTAATGCATTCCTCCTTAAAGACACAGTGCTGCACTCTGCAATTGTTCACAGGATATTCAGGCACGTCATGAGGCTTCCTTTTTATGACAGCTGCAGAAAGGTGAACAAGACAGATAAGCGGGCAGCTCCAGCATGTCACAAAGAATTCAAAGAACCCGGTGGATTTGACCTTGATGGAAGCTGTGGCTTGACAGCGCAAAATGTAATGAAATTATGTAAATGGCCTATTTCAGGCTCATGCAAGGGAAAATGAGAGGCAGGAGAAGGTGGTGGTGGTGGTGAGGGGGGTGGATCCTTTCAGGATTGCAGTGAAATGCTTGCGGACAGTCAGAGCAGTTGGGCACTGTGGTGTTCGAGCAGTGGGGCAGTCTCTCTCCGGCTGTGTGATAAAATGGGCTTAGACGCCACCATTTGGAGGCCTCTTTCCAGCGGAAGAACGGCACTGAGCCCTTCTACACCCAACCACTGGCATACAAAATACAAATCACTAGCAGAAGAATGGCTCCAGATGGAGGCCTTTTCAAATTCTCTTCCTTCCCTTTCTCTCTCTCTCTCGTTCTCTCTCTTTCTCTTTCTTACACATCACACATGCATGCACAAACATGCACACAGACCATCCAAGACTGGTGGGTGTTTTTTTTTTTTTTGCTTTTGTTTCTGAACAACGCACAAACCAAAATGGTGTTCTTTGGAGAGGAGGCAAAAGAAAAAGCACAGATACACTGGCTTCCATGAAGGACTGGCACCATCCAAATGGGAATGCTTCAAAAAAAAAAAAGATTGAGTTGCTGCAGACCTCCTCACTCAGCCATCCAAGCCCAGCGGACTGTCATTGTTAGCGAGGGGTCCATGGGTAGAGGGGAGGAGGTGGAGCTGTGAGGGGGTTGGGGGGGTGGGGGCGGTGGGATGGAGGATGGGGTATAGTGGCACGAGGGACAGGAAAGAGAGGAACGAGCTGAGTAATGTCTCACTGCTGACTTCCAATTTCCTTCGCTCTGTTTGTTCAACTCAAACGCAACTCATTTATCAGGAAAAAACACCTGCCAGAGGCGAGAGGAAAGAGAAGCAGAGAGAGACTGAGAGAGAGAGAGAGAGAGAGAGAGAGAGAGAGAGAGAGAGAGAGAGAGAGAGAGAGAGAGTGTAAGAGGGAGAGAGAAAAAGAAAGAGGGAGAAACTTCCAAATCCCTCATAGAGCCAAGGAAGGGAAAATCCATGCTAACTCCGCATATCAGGCCCTGACTGGCGGCTTGTGGTCAGACCAGGGGGAATTAGGAGACAGATAGGCTCCTGCTCGCGTGACACCTCCAGCGGTGACTCAGCAGTTTTTACTAGGGCGGTTCTTTCTCACACACTCCTCACACACTCCTAGGCATGATGTGGGGCCACCGTGAGCTGTTCACACCGACCCCGTAAAACGACCCTCTCTGTGGGGGCCTGTGATCACTAAATCATGGCGGCAGGTCTCGTGGAGTGCTGAGCATGGGAGATGACAGTGACGTTCCAGGGTAAGCTTCCCGACGCACTTATGAGAACCTCTTACGAGCCGGGGCCTGAAAAGTTAGTGAGAGCAAATGAACTGAGATGAACTGAGAAGTGACATCTCTGACTTCTTCAAACCATCGCTCCCTGTCATTCCCTGGTGTATTAGCTTTCCTCACATCATATTAAATACCTCGATACTGCCATTACATGATGCTAAGAATGGAGTAAAACCCATCCAATGACAGTTGGGTAAAAATGTGTTTTATTATGACCACCGCTAGCATAGCATTAGCACGGTCATATAAGTTTAGTTTGAGTTTGAGTTTTTTTTCTTCTACAGACCACACCTTAAAAATTTTTAAAGGTGTAATTGCATTGTTTTTTATTAATTTTGTGGTAGTATTAATGAATGCCCTGTGAGCCAGTTTTGGTGGAAAAAATGCTTTAGTTCTCCTGTTATAGGCTGTTATAGTTTAGCGGAGGAGATTGAGTGTACAGGTTCTCGGCTAGGCTAGTCACAGGCTACAATCATTCAAAGCCCATTTGGTCATAGCACACCAAACAGAAGATCAAAACTTTCTAAACAAACACACCTACCTACCTATATTTTGCTAGGTGAATGTGTGCTGCATTGAGACTCCTCCAGTAATCACAGCTATGACATTGCTTTTTCTAATTAACAAACATATGTCACTTCATTTGCCTTTTTCTTATTCGCTCGTTTTCCCGGCCTATTTTTTGACTAATGGAGAAAATCAGGAAAGAAGATTTTCACATGCAGCATTCATATGCAACTCGTAGTGACCTATCGTATTTCAAAAAGAGCAAGTACTCAACAGTTTCTTGGGGAATGACACCTTTAAATATTCTCAGAAATTCTTAGAAAACTTGCATTGCCTCATTGCCGCATCATTATCTCATCAAATTTGCCATGCAGGATCACTACTCCAACTTCTGTAAGTAAGCACATTATGTTTCGTAAAATTTGTTGCAGAGGGTGAGCTATAATTTGAAAAAAAAAAAAAAAAATCCTTGTGGCTTATAACTACAGAACAGACAATCATCATCACTACAGGACCACTATAATTCCCATTCGTGCTAAACATCACATCTAGTTAATTTTATATCACTATAAATGAGAAAAATGCTGATTCTTGTCAAAGTTTGTTGGATATGTTACCATGAAACTGCAGCTAGTTGCAGGAAGTATTTGCTCATTATCACAGACCCTGAAGCTTATGACTGCTAGTGTTGTCAATCACAAATACTATTCAGGGTCGTGGAACTGACAGATCTACACAACACAGGCACAGAAATATAATTAAACATTTTAACAACAGTAAAAAAAAAACAAACAAAAAATATTGGCAGTCAAAACAAAAAGACTACAGTCCACACAGATGCACACAGTTACAAGTTGATGAACCACTAAAACGATTTTGGAAACATTATTTTAAGGTTAAAAAAAAGTTAGTGTTGCTTTAAAAAAACAAAACGAAATTTACTCACCTTTTTGGGATTGCTAATGTAAAATATATGGGTCATTCCATGCCAATGTAAAGCGAGGATAGGAGCAGGGTTCACTCAACGTATAATATTAGAGATTTATTAGAGTGCTGGCCTAAATCTAAAATCGAATGAAAAAACGAATGAAAAAACAGAAGAGGCCGCACTTTGCATAATTTCCACTTTTTAATTGCAGAGATGCTTTTTGGTGTGTGCCTTCTTCAGTGTGCACACAAGATCATTATGGCACCGTTTACCATATATTTGTGTAGCCTACATGTGAGTGTAAAATGGTACTTGATATTGCATTTTTGCCTGTATTTATTTCTGGAACACTCTGTATATCAAACAGACTTCCTTGAATATCTACCATAGCACTGTTTACAGCAAATTTGTGTATCCTACTGTAAATGTAAATATGAATGTTACTACTTGACATTGTCTTTTTGCCAGCATTTATTTCTGGAAGACCCTGTATATCAAAAAGTCTTCCTTGAATATCTCCCAAACCATTTGATTCCCCAAACTGAAACTTTGCAGGCATAATTGATACTTCTTTGCCTAACAGATAATAACATTTCGTCAAAATCAATCGATACTCATTGTCTGAAAAAATTAGGTCAAAGGTCACGGTCACATCAAATGACTTTGAAAACGCAAAGACCTTGAAAGGTTATTGTGTTATAGATCATTTCAAAGGGAATGTTCTCCCCTGGTTTGGCATGGAATGACCCATATGCATAGTATGCCCATCTTTTTTTTTTAAGGCTGTGCCATTGTTTACCTGCCTTACTTTTTTGCCCCTACACTGTGTAGAACGTAGAATCAGAAGAACTGCCAAGATTCCACAGAGAACTAAAGATGGAGTGAATGTTCTCAGCACACCTCTATGCTTACAGCCGCCATCGACACAATCATCGATAATTAATCTCCTGCACGTCCTGGCATGTTATTTGCCACTGTTATTTTCTACTGTTTAATGCATGACACATACTTGAAGAAAATCAATAAGCCACTACAGCCATATTCACCCACCACCCCATCCCCCACAACACACAGCTCTGGCCAAGACATCCTACGGTGATATGCAGATATGTCTGAAAAATCATCCTGTTTCGTCTCAAGCTTATTAGATCTTTTCAGCGATCACACAGCAGGGTCCGCAGACACTGTGGAGGTAAACTCTCTGACTCAGAGCAGCGGCTAGAAATGGAGGTGGGGGTGGGGGTGGGGGTGGAGGTTGGGGTGGGAGGCTTACTGAGTCTTCTTTATATGTGTTCTGCATTTCAATTGCCCGTTAAGAAGAATGGCATCATCAGATGCCGCAAGCTAGAATCCCCAAATGGGAGGTTGATGTGTTTTTAAAAATGTCAACATAGGCATAAACTCTGGGTTTTTAACTGGTTTATTATAATTTTTTTCACATATATTTGCCACTTTGTTGCTTTTTAACAGGGGATGCCATGGGACTGCAGATCCAGTCAGTGTTTGTGCTCAAATATACACAGAAAGCCCTACTGAAGGACAAGCACTGTCCTGAATGCGAAAGTAGAGAGCAGCTATGGTAAATATTTCAGCACAAACCTACCCTGGGACTGAGCAAGAGGTGGACGGTGAAAGCTATTTATTTTTTTAAACATGGCTTGTTTACCCGTCATTTATTGATTGGCCCTGTCTAAACGCTTACATCAAAAGATGGAGCTGTTAGGTTCACAACAGACACAAAGCCCTTAACTTTCTAGGCTTAAAAATCACACACAGGTGACGTCTACCAGGTAGTTAAACAGACCCCCCCCCCTCCCACAATACTAACTCAGAGTATTGTAGATACACGAGCATACAGTAGTCTGAGGGAAAAAGAAAACAACAGGAAGAGGAGGAGGAAGAGGAGTAGAAGGAGAAAATGGAGACTCCTGTGAAGTGGGAGACACTGGGTAGCGGGGGGAGCTGTCCCTGGGGTGTCAACATCGAGGGGTGTAATTAGACAGATGCGCGAGGATACGAATGCTGAGCAGTGCGGACGTGAGGACAGTCCTTCCCCGCGCATCCCCGCTGAGCTCGCTACTGTGAGGGCATGTTTGCTCAGCGCTAATCAGGAAGCGTTCGCTCCCGTGCTAAGACGTTAAGTTAATATTTATTCTGCTGCGAGGCTTAGCCGCACCACTAATGATCATAATAACAACAGCAATCGCATGGGGCCTTCCTCCCCCTCCTCCTCCTCCACTATCCTCAGAGTTGCGGTAAAAGCTAGTGTCCCTAGTCTACACACGCTGAAACTAGCTAATAAAACAACACTCCCTAGTTATGAATCAGGAACTTCTGGAGTCGAATATCAAGGGGGAGTTACAATGTTGAACAAAGACTAATTTCACCTCATGAGAAGAGATAAGAGTGGGCTAAACATAAATTGCTCGCAGCGATCAAGCAAGTAGACGTTCAGACTGTGCATGCATAGCATGTCCCCAGCTTCCAGCCAATCACCACGGCTTGCTCCTCAGGCGTTCCCAAATTGCATCTCCAACGGTACGCCTTCTCTTTTTTTTCCTTTCCCTCTTTATTTCTTGTTTTTCTCGGCCCCTCCCGCACTCCTTCTCCCTTTCGCTACCCTCACGCATGGCTTCACTTTTGTTGGTGATTGATGCAGGATGCGGCCCAGCTTGCCGCTCATTGTTTTAAGACCACATACCTGCGTTATGAATCTTTCATTACCCACGCAGGGGAATGAAAAAAGAAAAGAAAAAAAAAAGATAAAAAAATAACGAAACACACGCTACTGCTGCAAAGAGAGGCTCTCGCCCCAGCGAAGGAGAGGAGCCGCACGGGTGGGTTGGCGGGGCGGACATGTGCATGCTAATAAATGGCCCTCCATTTGCAAGCTGACAGAGAGTCACTGTTTGCGGAGGCAGATGACAGTGGAGGAGAAGAAGAAGGGAGGACGGAGGAAGAAGCTTTCCAGAGGCTTAGCCCGACTCTCCGTCAGCCACTCTCTTACTCTCCAAGCCTCCTCTGCGATTGGTTGCTCACATCCATGGTGTTGGAGTGCCATGTGCCCCACCCAAACACACTGGATGGGATTCAGGGGCAAAGGGGGTAGAGGTGGGGAATGGGGTGGGGTAGGGCACAAACCAAAATAAATCTTATTGACGCCCGAATTTGTGGGGGAGGGGGGAGGGGAGGTATTTTGAGATGTGGTAACAGGGCTGCCTGTCTGCCTGTGCTCTGGGAGAGATTTATCAATATAACATGGGCCCGCTGCAGTGCAGCCTGACAAGCAGCCGGAGTCCCACCGCCCCGCACCAACGGGGGGGCTGCCGCAGGCGCACACCTGTGTCACAGAGAGATATGCCCCCCGACCCATTGATCTATCGCTGCAGTCTTTCTTTTGGCTTCTTGGGGCAAGTGTGTGTGTAGGTGTGTGTGCAGGTGTTTGTGTGTGTGTGTGTGTGTGTGTGTGTGTGTGTGTGTGTGTGTGTGTGTGTGTGAGAGAGAGAGTGGGTGTACATATTTGTGTGTGTGTTTAGTTTTCATTTACACAAAAGTAAAACTTTGCTGTAGGTATTACAGCAGAATGAAAATAATGAAATATGAATAAAAAACTTTTTTCTCTCCCTCCCTCCCTCCCTCTCTCTCTCTCCCTCCCTCTTGCTCTCTCTCTCTCCCTCTCTTTCTTTCCATCTCTCCTGTACTCCAGATAGAAAAAAGCAAAGCAACTGTACTCTGCCTTACCCATGCTCTCTCCATGGTCACCTTTAGGAATCTATTGTGGGGAACCCCAGTGTGGAATTGCCTGTCAGTGTGTGTGTGTGTGGAGGGTAATACTGTGCGGATTATGATTTGTGGGGAATTGAAGCACACTAGCTGCCTAATGGACTCGAACAAGAGCCACGGGGGACGAATTGAGTCCCATTTTCCTGTAATATTGCAAAGGCAAAGGAAAGTAACTGACAATGTTTTCATTTTTCCCCGAGTGGAAGCCGACATGGCTCGCGTTAAGATTTATGCAAGGCTGGACACACTGCGGAGCTATGAAATGAAAATGAATTTTTGGAGCGAGAGCAGACATATTTTGTGTGAGGCATAATAGGACATAAACAGAACTGACGGTTTTTGATTTACTCATCTGAAATGCATCAAGATGGAAAAAGCCCGATATCTCTTATAGACTGGAAACTTGATGAGTGTCTGAGTAAGACTGATGGAGGTGTCATTATTTCCCTCTCTTTCCTTTCTCCCTCTCTCATTTAATATACACACATACATGAAACTACACACACACACAAACACACACACACACACACACACACACACACACACACACACACACACATATGCAACTACACACAATTTTAACTACACAAACTACTGTGTGGCTCAGATAACATGTCAGTAATCTATTCCACTCTAGGGGAGCAGGAGACTTTTCTAATTAAGACAGTTATGATTAGGGAAACAATCCATCACTTTAAAATCAAATCACCCATGAGTCTCCCCGCTTTATTTGTCCGACACCTGTCACGATCAGGGCCCCACACTCACATGTTGAGCATATGGAGGGGGGATCTAATTTGAGTTCAGAGCAGTTGTCTCAGAGCTGACGTAACCCCACATGTTTGGATGCACAGATGAAGGCGAAGGGGACACTTATAAGCAACTTGGACCTTGTTCAATCCATCTTAACTACTGCAGCTCATTCCGATACCTGTCTTGCCTCAGCAGATAGACTTCTCCCTTGAGCTGTGGTTCTGCTCAGCTCTGTGGTTCTGCTCTGCTCTGCTCAAGGTGTCTTTTTCAACGAAAAACTTTGGCAGTTTTTTTCTTTTTCCTGTGCAGTTGTGCTTGCCTCTGGGGAAGCCAGGGTTGAGGTCTTAAAGCCCCTTCAGTTAAATTCTCCAGTGTCACTGTATGACCTAAATAGCCTGGGTAAACCCGCCCCTCGTACTTCATTTCATTTCGTGCAGAGGATCTGGAACAGAGACCATCAGAAACGATTTGCTGGAGGTGTGGACTCTGCTGAAGTTTAAAAAAAGTGCCTCTGCCTTTACCCAATCGCTAACGCCTGGTCGTCACGTATTCAATTAGCCTACCTACGCACTACAATTCAAATGTAGCACACAATGTCAACGTCACAGCTAACGAACACACCCTCTGTTCGCTGATTGGACCGTACGTTCTGCGACTTGACAAATGCTCCTCAAGAGACTCCGGTCCAGACCCTCTGCACGAAATGAAATGAAGTACGAGGGGCGGGTTTACCCAGGCTATGACCTAAACACAGTTTGTCTTGTTTTTTTCAGAAACTGTACTTTGAGCTACATCCTCTGTATGAAAAACACTATACATTATGTTATATAAATGTTGCCATTATTATTATTATTATCATTTATTATTATTATTATTATTATTATTATTATTATTATTATTATCTGTTTAGTCAGGTCAGTGCAGACACTGCAGAGGCACTGTGCTCCCGCATGTTTGGATGTTCACATGAGGCCACGTGAGAGTTGTGGTCCGCTCAGCCCTCGACTGTATCACATCACCATCCTCAGCGGAAGGCTTATGACAGGCCAGTGAAGGCACTGCTTTTTAGAAGAGATACTCAAAATCTGCTTTGCTATGGTTCTTGTGAAATCCTCAGTGGCAGGCGCACATGCCACGGCAGATGACTGACTGTGCAGAGAGCGAACACTGTGTCTCTCTAGGCTTCATCTTCAGAGCCCACCAGGAGCGGTGTGTGAGGTTTGACACTAATGTGTCATGTCAGTTTGTGTTCATGTTTGTCTCCCAGTCATCTAAACATGATCGTCTCTCCAAAACATGAAGAATTGCCTCTTCTTTTTCAAACATTTATGCACAGTGTCACGCTTGAGAGACTAGGCACAGTTCATTAAAAGGGTTTCTCACTTCCTGTTATTTTTTTCCCTCCTTTTTGTGCAAAACAAGCAACACTCTTTTTCTCTCCCCCCTGGTCACAAAGAAAAACGATACACACACAAAAAAAAAAAAACAAACAAACAAACAAACAAAAAAAAAACAAAGCTGCTAGTGGTTGCAGGCTGGGTAACAAACTAACCTGTGATTTTAACCTTCATTACTGCCATTCTCACCCGCCTGCCTGCTCCTTTTTCCTGGGTGCACTGAACCAGAGGCAAGTCCACAACGGGGCAGAGTGGAGGTGAGCGAGAAGGGAGATGGAGTCGAGGAACTCACAGCTGCACTGAGCCAACACCTGACTGACTGACTGACTGACTGATTGACTGACTTACTGACTCACTGACTGACAGACAGACACCCTCACTCACTGGGCATGTGGCACAGGCAGAAGCAGAACTGCATTTCTGGTATATGGTGAAAATATAGAAAAAAAGACACCATATTTGAGCTGCTGTTTCACCCTCTCTAAATGCGCTGAGAACAATGTGTTTTTCCCCTGAGTGTTTGCAAAAGGAATTTAATAGTACAAATGGCAACAGCATATTGGTAATATTGGTCTACCCTTGCATTTTATTGGGATTTGCAACATGCAGTATGAGAGGACAAATATCCTTTAGGATTATGTTGAATTTCAAACAGTAATGCAACGCCTATGCATTTGACAGGAAGTCAAATTTCAAACATCAGCTTTAAGTGTGTTCACCATGACACTTCTTAACATTCCATCTTTCCTATTTTAGCCAGCCCTCCCCATAGTATGCTTTAGACAGAGATTAATAAGGTGCACACTATTATTTTTTAATATCCCTGACAAGCACACCAACAGTACTTATAAATCATTGGGCTGTTGTTGGTTTAGAATAATGGATGAATTTTCTGTTTCTGTTTTCTACTAAAGAGCCTAAACAATTGCACAAAAACATTAACAGATACCATAGCTACTTACACGTGATTGGAAAGATGGAGATGTTCAGTTCACCTTCATACTGGATACCAAATCTTCCCACATACTGCGCCTCTAACCATATTTTCCGCATTAAAACACCTGCACTCTAGAGCTGTGTGCATAAGTGTGTGTGCATAAGTGTGTGTGTGCGTGTGTGTGAGTGCATGTGTATGTGTGTGTGTGACTGGTTGTTACTTGCAGTGGCGGTATACTCTACAATTCAGAGTGGAGCTAAGGGCTAGACCCAGGGGAGCCCACCACACCGCACAGAAATCCTATTGAGTGACAGGCTATATACAACTGCCTTCGAAAATATATCCACACACACACACACACACACACACATCCAACCCCCCCCTCCCCCCCTCCCACCACACCCACACACACACACACACACACACACACACACACACACACACACACACACACAAGCTCAAAACAAACCGTGCTATTGTATGTCATCCCAGTTAATTTCATCAGTTTATTTGCCCCAAGGCCTCCCTCCCTCCCCCCTGACTAGTATGTAGTAGGGGGCAGTGGATCGCCCTGCTTCTTTCACAGCCGACACACGTACATACATGCAGCCTGCTCCCCGGAGAAATCGCAGCTCCCAGCTGTGCGGGTTAGGTTCATATTAACCCAGCTGTCTAGCTCTCAGTCTGACTTTCAATGCTATACATGACACACAGTCAAACACCCAGATCCCAAACAAATCCACTGCACTGCCTCCACTGCACACCTACTACTTACAATGCCAAGTTGTTGGGGCCTTCACAGACATAATTTGAGTGTACTGGAAGAGTTCCAAAGACTCTGCATTCCTTGAAGAGATCACCCGGATGATTATCCGGCATAGTGTCATTAAATAATGCGCCCACACGTCAATATTTGCCCGGAAGCTTTAACCCCCCCTCGGGTCAATCATTTAGGTCCGTCGGCCGGTCTCCAAACAGCGGAGCTGATTCATCAGACGGACTAATCACATTGTCCGACTTGACATACCCCACAAAACAATACCCATAACTGCATTGGTGAGGAGCTGGGAAGGTGCTTTGATTTCCTACTGTGAGGCTGGGTTGATCGATGGCAAAGATAAATGTTAAATAATTCAAGGGAAAAGGCATTAACCATTTTACACATTCTCTCTCTCCAGCTATTTCTTTCTCTTTCTGTCTGTCTCTCCTCTCGCTCTGTGTTTCAGAGTCTGCTAAGAAGACAGGAGGACTAGGAGAGTGTAATCCAGGAGAGAGCCTTTAAATCTTGTTTTTAACCTTTCTTCCAGTTGTGTCTGTTTTGTTTGGAAGAAACCCCGGTAATACAACAGCAGAGGCTGGTTCAGCTGACTTAATTAGCCTTTCGAGCAAAAAAAAGAGACATTGAGGGATATTTTATACAGAAAGGCAAGCAGGGAAACAACCACAAGACGAGTGTCAATAAAATCCCATCTGAAACGAGGAAAGATGGGAGCATGTAGTCGTGGTCTGTGTTAAGCCCCTCAGAAAGAGCTCAATTCATCTCTGGTGGACTGAAGTCCCCATTGGCTTCTCAGCTCCAACAGCTTCACAACATTTACAGATAGAGCGTGTTCAGTCATCAAAACCTCACCGAGTGATAATTGGGATGCCAGACGTAATACGATATTATCAGCTGACTTGTTTTTAATTCAGTACAGTAAATTATGCACATGTGGACATTTCTCCATTCATAGTACCAGCTGTCTATTCAAATATGTGGTGAAATGTCAGCTCAGCTGCTTAGCTTCACAGTCATGCCCAGGATGACAGTAGACAAATTGATTTGGAGTTTGTCCTTGATTTAAATTAGGGTGAAAGATCACGCCCCGTCCACTGTGCTTGTATTCAGTGATTTATTACAATTTATCAATGCTTACCGGTACTAAGACATACAAAATATAAGCACTTACCTCACCCCCACCCCAGCCTTTCTTCCACAACACGGTTGTCGGAATTTTACCCTGACCTCTGAATAGAATATTTTGTCAGAATCTCTCAAAGTCTCTCAAAGACTGCTCTTGATTCGTGCCTTACTGCAGTGGAAGCACATTTGAGTGGGCATTAATTTCTCTCATGTGTCTTTATGTGCATTGTAATGTGCTTGAATGTGTTATGTGCTTAAAGTGTTAAAACCTGTGTCCTGGGGAACTGAGTGAACCTGAATTTCCTGTGAGGAATGTCAAATCTGCGTTGGGAAAACCAATGGGGCACACTGAGAAAGGTGTCAGGTACACGTGAGTCATATAATGCAAAAGCTGTTTATAAACTGTAAACATGGAATGTCATAGATCACCATAAACCTACTACTGTATATGATTGGTGCAATCTACACTATGCTGACCTCACCTCCACCATTGTTCCAATACAACTGTACACTATTACATGCTAAAACCATTATAACATAGAGACAATACTTATGTGAGAAAGTTTACATTTCTAATAGAAGATGAATCTCTAATGAAGTAGTATACAATATGTTTTACACTGTTCACAGTAAACTGTGGATAGTTAATTATAAAAGAGGTGTGCTGGTGGCAAAACCTTGAGACAAGTAGCAATGGTTGCTAGGTTACAGAACTGGTAGTGTGAACTGGTGGTGTATTGTTTTCTTGAGTTATTACATGACTGTAGTAGAGTACGAGACTCTGAATAGTACACAGGATGATATTTGGAGCATATTATGCCCTGCAAAGGACATACAGAATTCATGAAATGACCAGTTAAAATTGTACATGGTCCCTTACCATACAAACAAATAAATTAATATGGATAGCTTTCTACTGATCTGTTTAATATTCCAGCATTGCTTGTTACACTCCAAGCCAAGGTAAAAACCTGACCACAGAGTCAGGTAGTTGTTTTTTTTTTTTATGTCCATTTGGCCAAATGATATCTGCAGTGTAGGCTATAACTAACAGTAGAATACTTAGAGTTCATATTTAAAGGGCTATGTGGGTTGATGCAACTCTGCCAAACTGCCACTCCATCCATTGCTATATGCAATATTCAGAAGCAGGGAGAGAGCACTACTCTGAGCTGTTTCTGGGGTCTGTCCAGAAGCGAAGCAGGGCTGGGAAGGTGGGAAAGACGAGAGGGAGAGGAGGCACAGAAGCATGGCTCTTTTCTGCTCGCCTGTGCCCGTGACAGCCCCCTCCATGTGGCTATTTCCTCTGAATGCACCGCTTCTCCCGTTCCCCCTCACTTTCCACATTCATATGCAGAAACCGCCACTGACTCCCGCTGTTTATGCTTTACTGGGCCAAGATGGTGGTGGCGACCGTGATGGGGGTGGAGGTGTGGGTGTGGGTGTGTGTGTGGGTGTCTGGACTGAAGAGGGAGGAAGGCCAGGGCCTAGCTCCACCCAAGGGGATGTGCAAAGCCAGTCGAAGCCAGCGTTTTATCCCCACCCAGGAGGCTCTGGTGAAGACTTAGAAAAGCTCACACCACGACGAAGGAACAACAATGCCTCCAGACACGCAACGTGTTTGAACAGAGCACAAAGACACTAAAGCGAAACATGAAGAAGGGGGAGAGAGGGGAAAAAAAGCAAATCCAAACAAACAACAACAAAAGCGAGGGACGAGAGGCGCCTGGCTAGCTCGAAGCACTGGATGAGAAGCAGAACAGGACACTGAAGGCTGCATTTTCTTCATTTTTCTTTTTGCTCCAATGTGTGTGGGAGTCTGCCTCAGTCCCCACCACCCATTCATTTCTTCCTAACCCCCTCTCCCCCGAAAATGGACTACAGTCACCACACAACATAAGTCAGAGCACATGTTTAGAGGACACAGGATTTTAAAAAAAGGACAAAAAAAAATGTTTTTGTTATTTCACAATTTCCGAGCGCCGCAGTCATGTCAGAGGCGTGCAGGCACAGTGAGGGAAGATGAGTGGTGGCCCGGTGCACTCAAACTCATCACGCAGGCAGCGTCCTCCACAGGGTCCCATCAGAGGTCTGGGCTTGGACACGGCGCAGGAGCGATGCGACACAAACAACACTCAACGCAATGGCCAGAGCCATCGCCGGCCGTCACTGAGTGGCTTTGGCCGACTTCCAGGGGCAGTCATTTTGACAGCGTCCGATCAATCACGCCATCTCATTTACCCAGCATCCTCTGCTGTGTTGCAGCAAGCTGAGCCGGGGTGACACGAACGGAACGGACGGACACACCTCTGGGTCACCTTGAGTTGGCCAAGGAGTAAAGAAAACAAACAAGATAAACACAAATATAAATACGAAACCATAAACCATACAACCCCCTCTGTCCTTAATCCCAGGGCGCTCGCTCACTTGCTGCCCTGGCTACCGGTGTTTGTCCGGGTCGCCTCCAAATGGCCCGTGGCCTGATTTACATGGAAAGTGAATTATTACAGCGGCACGTCTCGACCCTTGCAGATGGAGTCCCACTCCAGATATTTACTCAGGGCTGACCTGCCGAGTAATTGCCATGACGGCTGGAATGGCTGTACGGCAGGGGGGTGGGGTGTGGGGTGTGGGGGGGAGTGTGGTGGGCAAAAGGTATTTCACTCCTAATCCACCTTTGATTGTGGTCCAGGGAGCTGTCAGGCAGGCTGCGACCTGCTGAGGGAAACGGCAGCTTATTTCAGCATGGCTGTTTGGCCTGGCTCATCCATCTGAACAGCTCTGCCAGGCGTGAGCGGAGACTGGCTGAGTGTTGAGAAAGGAGGGCTACTGCCAACAGCTGTGCTCTCATCATGCGCTACGGGATGTGATATGTGTGTCTGAGTGTGTGTGTGTGTGTGTGTGTGTGTGTGTGTGTGCATGTGTGTGTGTAAGTGATTAATCAGTATGCTATTGATGAATTTCATAATTAACAGGTGATATACCATCAAGCAGTACTAATGAAGATTTTGGCCATCCATACCGGCAGTATGTGTATGTCACTGGATTACTGCTGAGATAGGAGCCAGATGTGGGAGAGAGAGATAGTGATGAGATTGTGTTTCTCGATCATCTAGCTACAGAGGCAGCTTTAAAATGTCCCTTTTTTAGTACATCTTCAGATTTCTACTACAACACCACAGTAAAACCACAGCCTAACAGAAATACCCGGTGAGAATGAATGAAGTTAGCAACTCCACTTTATTTTCAAAGCAGCAATGATGGGCAGCCTGTCTTCAGAAGCTACAATCCAGCACTAATCCAGTGTTTATTCACTAAACTCACTGCTTCTAGTAAGCACAACTCTTCAGCCAGGAAGAGGAGTTAGTTATTGACATCACCTGTTCATTAATTGCACAGGTAAAACCAGGTGGAATATAATACGCTTTACAAGATAGTAGCTCCTGAAACCAGGTTGCATATCACTTGATCAGAGCACTACCAAACCGCAGTGATTTACAGGTCCAATTAACAACGGGCGACCACGAAGAATTTGGCGAAGTGCTTCTCATTTCACTTACAAGCCTGAGTGCTCTCACCCCCCGACATCAACCTTCCTAAAAGCAAGAGGTCAGGAAGCACTTTTCTAAAATGTCTTGTTGACATGACATGTTTATTTACCTTGTCTGTGTGTGTGCATGTGTGTGTGTGTGGGTTGTTTGGCGGGAAGGGGGGGGGGGGTGGCAGAGGGTAAGCGGGAACAACAGGCTGTGTGGCAGCATCAATCCTATGGACACCACCCCTCCCCAACCACCCCCACGAGTTTCTCACTGTGACCTTCTGTTAAAGACAAAGAGGGATCGGCAAATGTCATCCGCCTCAGAGATCGACTCCAGTGTTGCCATTGGTAGCTGCTGAACTCGCGGGTGTTTGTTTTTCTGTTTGTGTGAGGCAGGGGCGAGGTGCAATGGGATTAAACAGTGTTTGAGTGTGTGGTGCTGAAAGTCTCTCTCTCTCCCTCAGTCTCTCTCGTTCTCACGCTCTCGCTCTCTTTCTTTGAAGTCTTCCTGTTTTATGATGGCCACAGCAACAGAAGCATGGACCTGAGTCCCCCTATGTGTCTGACCTACCAATGTGTGCCAGGGGGGAGACAGTATCAGATTTGTTTATTAGATTTGGCATTCGCCACAGATGCACCAGTCTGTGCTCGGCACCCCAGAGTTAAACACGGAGAGAAATGAGGCTATGAAGAAACATCCAAACATGTGTCTGCTCCACGTCTGCTCTTTTTTTTACGCCTAACAAACCACCACAAAACACCACGACCTGATTGGTCAGAGAGCAAGCGAGTGAAGGCGGCCTCTGTTTCAGATTCAAACTGTAAGATTATTTATAAATGAGCTGGCTAGTTGTCGGCATTGCGGGAGACGTGCTTCAGCAGAATAATGTTTTCCCGCCTCAGATGCCGCCATTTTTTTCTCTCAACACTTTTTCTTCTTCTTCTTTTTTTTGAGCCCTGAGCAGGACGTTATCTCCCAACAAGGGTGAGATACTGTAATCATCACATCAGTACGGAGAAAAAAAGAGAGAGGGAAGGATAGAAAGGAGACATTCCCACCAGCTATAGACATGTCATTTTCCCCACCGCCACACGTTCACACCACGCATGCCGATGAGCTAAAAGGGGAAACAGTATCAACCTGCACATTTCCCTCGCCTCGGTAAACATCTGGCCAGTCCCCCTGAGAAAACCCCCCCGCCCCTCCCATCTCCCCCCTCCCCCTTCACCACCTCCCCTCCCCCCTCCCTCTCCCTCACTTCCTTCCTGTCACTGTGCTGAGACACAGTGTGAGCGAGTGAGAAAGTGCGAGAAGCTGAGAGAGATGACTTGGCTTACACTTGGAAGGTAGTGGTGGTGATGGGGGGGGGGGGGGTGGTTTGGTGTGGGGAGGCATGATAGTAAGAGATGGTCAGAATGCAGGGCTGGGTGATAGGGATAGGGGGTGGTGGTGATGGGGGGGGGTGTGGGGAGGCATGATAGTAAGAGATGGTCAGAATGCAGGGCTGGGTGATAGGGATAGGGGGTGGTGGTGATGGGGGGGGGGGTGTGGGGAGGCATGATAGTAAGAGATGGTCAGAATGCAGGGCTGGGTGATAGGGATAGGGGGTGGTGGTGATGGGGGGGGGGTGTGGGGAGGCATGATAGTAAGAGATGGTCAGAATGCAGGGCTGGGTGATAGGGATAGGGGGTGGTGGTGATGGGGGGGGGGGGTGGTTTGGTGTGGGGAGGCATGATAGTAAGAGATGGTCAGAATGCAGGGCTGGGTGATAGGGATAGGGGGTGGTGGTGATGGGGGGGGGGGGGTGGGGAGGCATGATAGTAAGAGATGGTCAGAATGCAGGGCTGGGTGATGGGGATAGGGGGTGGTGGTGGTGTAAGGAGGGGGGCTGGGTGATAGGGATAGGGGGTGGTGGTGGTTGTGCAGACATGGACATCCCGGGTTCCGAAAATATAAGCTTGTGCAAGTTCTGCCAGGAAGACTTTAATGTCTCGGAAGTGCACTGTCCCTGACCAATCAACAGCCCCCACCTGCTTTATAATGACTTGACTAATGTTGATGCATCCTCCTCCTTCCCCACCACCACCAGTTTGGTCCCTGTCTATCCACCTGGGGGTAACTTCGGTCCATGTCCCCATACGGCAATTGCAGAATCTGCCGGATCTACTAATGCTAGACCTGGGCTGCTGACTGGACCTACGCCAAAGAATATCTAATTCTCTGCTGAATGTTCAATTGTTAAATTCTATTTTATTAAATTGTTTTCCCCGAGTCCTGCCACATATCTGTTCCAGCCAATTCACTAAACCAGCTGATCCTACTTTAGCACCCCTATTCAGCCAGGAAGATGAGCTGGTTAGTGAAGTCACCTGTGTTAAGAGCACATACAGAAGGAATACATGGCAGGACTTTTAGTTTCTCAAGCCACCTCTGTGGTGGTGTGGGTGAGGAGGCATGTTTGTAAGAGGTGGTCAGAATGCAGGGCTGGGTGATAGGGAGGGGGGTTGGTGGTGGTGTAAGGAGGGGGGTTGGTGGTGGTGTAAGGAGGTGGCAAGAGGAGTCTGAGATTAACAGAGTGTGAGCGAGGGCACATGGTCGCCACTCCTTCGAGACGCCGGGAAGTGGCGCTTGCTGATTGTACCCACACCGGCCCAGCACGCCCCGTACCCAGACAAGGTCAGACGGCCAGGGTGGAGCGGAGCGCCTGACCGCCCGCTGGTCCCAGAGCTGTGCGCTCGCAGAGAGGAGTCACGCTGTCTCGGGAAGGTGCAGTATGAGTAAAATCTGCAAGGGTGGACCAAAAATTGTGGTCCATCAGCAGTGCGGTGGAGGGACGCAGAGTCCCTTCACAGATGTGACGGGGCGCAGGGCGCTCTCTGTGGGACAGACACGTGAGGCATCATGCCCTATGTCAGTTGCATAAGTACTGTCTGTTATTGGGCGATGAAACTAGAATTTTTTTGGCAGTGTTGTGTTTAACCAACATTTAGTTGTTACTAACTGAAAGGATTACACAGACAAATGCTGCTCCATTCTTGACTTTAAAAAGAATTTCAATTCTAATGTTATTTGAATTCTACTACAATACTTCCACTGTAATATTTCCATTGTAATACCACTATGTAAGTAGTTCACCTGTGAAAAAAAGAGAATATATACCATTTTTTTTTTACAAAACCTGAGTTGATTTATTGTGGCTAAATATAAAATTTGATTCCTAGAACACTTCCATTGCAGGAGCCTTCATTATGTAGGCTCTATTATGGATGAGGCGTACAGGTATGTGTCCTTGAGCCCACTGTCCACAGGCATGTTAGGGGCACTGTAGTTGCTGCCATCCCAGTCTGACACAACCCTCCAGGCTGCCCTGGGCAGCCCAATGAGAGCTTGCCAAACAGAAAAAAGAAAAATCATGTTAATGATTTATTTACTCTGACTGGGGTGAAGGCTTCAGCTAATGTTCTAGATCTCTCTCTTTTCTTTCTTTCATTCTTTCTCTTTTTTTCTCTGCCACTTTTCTCTCTCTCTCTCTCTCTCTCTCTCTCTCTCTTTCATTCGATCCGTTCTTTCTCTGCTTTCATTACTGAGAGGTCCCTAAAGACAGTCAGGCAGGGCAGGAGCTGCTGGTCTCGAGGGAGCGGCTCTTCAGACACCTGTCATACAGTATCTCCTGCTCTTGCAGTTTGTTAATGAGAAGAGCTGCTACTGTTTAGGGGTTGTTTGCAGGCCCCTGTTTTCTTCCCTCTGCGTACCTACAATACCTACCTACCTACCTGTGCGCCTGTGACAACTGAAGCAGGAATGCATCGTGGGTATTTGCATTCATGCAGATATTTCAGTCAGTTATCGTCTCGCTCAGACACCCGCCAACTGCTCATCCAAACATATAACCCAGCCTGCACCCCGCATCCACACACACACAGACACACACAGACACAAACACACACACAAAAACATACACACACACAAAAACATACACACACACCCTCATTTTCTATTCAGATCTTTCATCCGCTGTCAACCGCCAACTCTGACAGCGTCTGATAAAGTCGTATCAAGGCCCGTCAGGTAGTACAACTGTCACAGATGACCTACTATTATCTGCGTGTGCTGGTGACAGCCACAGTCATATGTGCCGAATGTGCGGAGAAAGCTAAACACTCCCAGACACAAAGCGAGTTATTTGCAGAATGTTTGTGCTCTGGGTGCTCTGATGAGGTTATCGTGAACCTTCTCCGTACAGCTCCATATAAACCTTCCTATTAAAGTGGGTTGGGATATTTTTCTTGGTTAGCAATAGGTTATAAGGGGCAGGGTTAGGAAGAGTGATACTCTGGTGGCTTATGGTTTTTCAGTTTGATATTTCTGACTGAACTTTCGACTCATCCGGCGGCTGTACAGGAAGGTAATGCCTCATAGCCTCTGCTCTCTGCGCAGGAGTAGCACAGACACTTCTCAAGGCCACGACTATAAGCAGCTTTCTGATTGAGCTGCCCTGGCCTCATTGCTTCACCATCCCCTCCCCTCCCCTTCCCTCCCCTCCCATCCTACCTCCCTCCCTCCCTCCCTCGTCCCCAGCCCTGCCATCACGTGGAGTCACGTCACGTTATATTGTGCCGAGTGGAGTCGCGACGCGATGTATTGAGTTGTCCCTCTCTGAGACACCCCTCCCTTTCCTGACTGGGTTCAACGGTTCTGAGGTGCTCAGGCACGACGGCACTTGACAAATGGATGTGGGAGGAAGAAGGAATGAATACGTAGCCTCAGGGAGAGGAGCACCTGTGACAAATAACCAAAAAAAAGAAGAAGAAAAGGAAGAAAAAAAAACGAAGGGAGTGCTGGTGCATTGTGCTCCCACAGACAAAGGCAGAGGAGAGAAAGAAAATCAACTCACACACACACACACACACACAAAAGAGACAAAGATACAGATACAGACTGAAGGTGGGAGTTGACCGGCGCCTCCTCGGAAGGAAGAGGGCCAGCAGGAAACAGCATCTGCCTGAGATGAGGAGCCAGTGAGAAATTGAATGAAGGGACAAATGAAGGAGAGAGAAAGAGAGAGAGATAGAGAGAGAAAAAGAGGGAAAGACAAAGAGGGAGAGAGAGAGAGAAAGAGAAGGAGGGAGAGAGAAAGGGGGGAGACAGAGAGACACAGAAAGAGGGAGAGAGACAGACAGACAAACAGAGAGAGAGAAAGAGAGAGAGAAAGAGAGAGAGACAGACCAACAAAGATTGTGAGAGAGAGGTAGAGAGAGCGAGAATAAGAAACAGGAGAAAGTAGTCAGGTGGAGAGAAACAAAGATAGAATACAGATAGAGTGAGAAAAGAAAAAAACAGAGTGATAGAAGGGCATGTTTTCTATTCACAAGTGCATCATCCAATCTCTTGTTGTGGCATACTTCACACGAACACACACATCAATCCATTCCACACATGTGTGCACTCACACACACAAACATAAACACACACACACAAAGACACACACACAGACACAGACAAAGACACACACAAACACACACGCACACGCACACACACACACACAGACTCACGCACACACACATCCGTGATGCACATAAAAGCACACATACAGTAGACACACAGGGAAGAGAAAAAAATAAATAATAAAAGCTCCTGCATCAGAAGATCAGAGGGGCTGGTGCTCGATCTCAGCCTGAACTCTCATGTTTTACAATGCAATCCAAGAGCATGATGGCACAGAGCACCCTCTTCCCTCTGATCACATGGCCTTGCCATCAGTCAACCCTACTGCACTATAGCCTAATGTGTGTGTGTGTGTGTGTGTGTGTGTGTGTGTGTGTGTGTGTGTGTGCGTGTGTGTGTGTTGGGGGGGGGATGCGTGTGCATGCATGCATGCGCGCATGCCGCTACACGTGCTTGTGTGTGTTTGTGTGTTTGTTTTGTGTGAATGCGAATGTGTATGTGTATGTGTATGTATGCCATGTGTGCACGTACTGATGACGTACATGTATGTGTACTGTATGTGCCTGTATGTGTATGTGAATGTATGTGCGCGAGTGTGGAGATGGGGAGGAAGCCTTGGGAAGGTGTGCGGGACCTGCAAGCCAAAAGAAGGAGGAGGAGGAGGAGGTGGAGAAGGAGGGGTCAGGAGGAGGGCTATCAGTGTGCTTAACTGTGTATAAATGTAATTACAGTACCAAAATGAAACCCTGCGAAAACTCAAAGACGCAATTATGAAAATGAACCGAGTGTAGCGTCCTCGTGTTTGGCATCAAGATGAACACTAGAGGAGTTAATAGTCTGTCATCTCGCAAGTCTCTTTCGATATCTAGACGAGACGTGGATGAGCTGGCATGGAGGAGAGAAGAGGGGACGGATGGATGGATGTAAGGGGGGAACGATGGAGGAGGGAGGTAGAGGTGGAGGTGTGTAGGGGGGAGGGGGGGGGGGGGGTGGTGGGGGGGTGTGGGTTGGGGTCGGTCTGCCTCCTCTTCGCGATCAGCATCTGGCCTTCCAGCTGGGAAAATCTCTGCGCTGTTCATCAGCACCCAACGCGCTGTCTGCATTTATTTATCTCACTCAAAGGTCACATTATTAAAAAATCTGCACTTCTCACTTTCCCACCTCCTGTCCCTCTCTCTTGTCCCCTCTCTTTCTCTCCCCCCCCCCCCCCTCTCTCTCTCTCCCCCTCTCTCTCTCTCCCCCCCCCCCTCTCTCTCTTTCCCCCACTCCCTGTCTCTCTACCCTCATTTCTTCCCACATTTCTCATTCCCCTTCAGTAAAACACTCTGCACGCACAACACGCTCTGTTTTGTGCAGGAAGGTGACATGGGGGGATTCGCTGCGTGTCTGCGAAGCCCTGTTTGTATTCACAGTGGTATTTCAGAACACATCTACCAGAAAAGAAAACTCAGAGACTTATTTCTTTTAGCTGATGGAAAATTACCTTTTAAATCACACTTTTTAAGTCCAAACAACCTCAGGCATTGTCTGGGTCTAACTAGCCCTGTGTGAGCTGCATGAGGGGGAGTAGGCTAAGTGCAGGTACCATGCTGGAGACAGTGATGACTAATGCTTAGGCGTTGCGCATGTCCATGCAGACGCTGTGTGGAAGTATAGCCAGCTCCTGGAAATGGCCGAGATGATCCACGTGCTACACACACACCGCACACAGGCACGCCGTCGTATGGTGCAGGGCCCTGTCAGGTCTTAGCCGCATCAGAGGCCAGCTAATGCAATGGGGAAATGAGCTCTGTGGGTCAGTATTAGTCCAAGCCCTCCTCCATCTCCGTCTCACACAGACACACACACACACACACTGATGTAGTCATACACACATACACACAATCATTTACACACACACACAAACACACACACACACACACACACTGATGTAGTCACACACACACACACACACACATTCACACACACACACACAATCATTTACACACGCACACCCACACACACACCCACACACATACACACACACACACACACACACTAATACACACACACACACACACACACACACACACACACACAATCATTCACACACACACACACACAATCATTCACACACACACACACACACAAAATCATGTACACACACACGTGGAACATAGAAAGTGACACAAATTCGCATGGGCACGCTAATTATTTGGGCCCGAGGAAGTCTGTCCAAATCTTCATAATGGGACTTGAAGAAGTGGAGCCTTGTGGAGCCCAATAGGCAGTGTAATTCCTTGCTAATGTCGCAGATCTGTTTTAAAGCAATGCAATTTCAAAGAGCAATGGGGTGGAATATCAGTTCCTTGGAAGCAGTCATTATAGGTTTTCCCCTTGCTGCACTCCGACCAGGATGGCCATTCCAACAGGGATGAGATGGGTACACGGAGCAGTTTTCAAATAACAAGGGAGAGGCATGACGAACATGAAAGGCAGAGCGCAGTCTTGATCCAATTATACGTGGCCTTTGATATATCCTAGGAGTAATCATTTATTTCATTTAAATCTATTTCTATATTTATTACAGTATATATCTCGAGGAGAACAAACGGCCTGGGCTGTCTTGTCAAACAACATCTCCGATGTTTTGGTGGTTTAGATGACAATTAGGATGGGTTTGCTTTCCCCGGGTGAACCGAGGTGGTCTGAGTCACAAGCTCATTAGACCTGCGCTTGTATGCAGAGAGCGCACGCGAGGTTTGGCTGCGCAAGAATCAAGCGCTCGGAGCAAAATAAATTCGGCCGGAAAAGGAAGCAGGCAGTCTCAATGAAGCCTTCTAACGATGGTGGATCAGCCTAACGATGTAGATCAGACAGGACCTGGAGGGACTGGATATTATCTGTGTGTGCTTGTGTGTGTATGTGTGTGTGTGTGTGTGTGTCTGTCCTTGTGTGTGAGTATGTGTGTGCATGCGTGTGTGTGTGTTCTTGTGTGTGAGTGTGTGTTTCTGTGTGTGTGTGTTTGTTTCCTTGTGTGTGAGTATGTGTGTGTGTATGTGTATGTTTGTGTGTGCATGCGTGTGTGTGTATTCTTGTGTGTGAATGTGTGTTTCTGTGTGTGTGTGTGTGTGTGTGTGTGAGTATGTGTGTGTGTATGTTTGTGTGTGTGTTGTTGTGTGTGAGTGTGTGTGTGTTTCTGTGTGTGTGTGTGTGTGTGTGAGTGTGTGTGTGCATGTGTGTGTGTGTGTGTGTGTTTCTGTGTGTGTGTGTTTCTGTGTGTGTGTGTGTGTGTATGTGTGCGTGCATGCGTGTGTGCATGCGTGTGTGTGTGAGTCTTTGTGTGTGTCTGTGTCCGTTTGTGAGTTCTTTTGTACTCTTAGTATTTGATGTCACTATGCTGTAATTTATTCTGCAGCAAAGACATTCCTGGGTTATTTTCCATTCTCGTACGTGCACATTAAACCTTTTTTTTTTTCATACTCTGTGGTTGTGAGGTAAAAGTCAGCCTCCCAACACCACAGTAACACTCACAACTAAGAGAGACCCTAACCAATTTGGGTCTAGGGACATCATAGAGGTGTATAATTACCTGATTCTCTCACTAACTAGAATAACTCTCACTAACTAGCACTAGAATGCTGCATGGCATTTATGACACAAACACAGGGGACTCATTCCCACTCCCACTGGAAAATAAACAATGCTTGTTTACTTGAGTATTCCAGTCAGATATTTCACTAAAATCTCTGAATCTAGAAAGCTTATTTGAAGCACACAAGAAAAAAAAAATATCACACAGCAGATCAGTTTGGATTTAGGGTTTAGCATTTATACATGAATCCGTTCATTTAGCCAATACCCTGTCTGATCGTTCGGATTCTAGGCTCACTGATGCATGTGCAAGCTAAAACTAATAGCTTTGGCTCATTGTTTGTGTTGAAATGTGTATGTTTTAATGACTTACAAAGGAGGATTAGTGGGCCTGCATCTGCATAATGTTGCTATTTAAAAGGAAGAAGAAGAGAGATAACAAAGCTACCGCAGCCATGGCGGAGGATGCTGCCCACCATGACGGATCTAATTTTTTAACGTGTGTGGCCTCTTTGCCAGTGCACCTGCATGAGTGGAGTCATCACAAAACCTGGCACCATCCAGCCATCTTTTTTATGCTCCTGTCGCAAAACCAAAATCCATGGAGTCCAAAATCCAAGTTGTTCAAGAATGCAATTATCATTTTAAAAAAGCACTATGTTTTCTGCTGGCAGGTGAATTAAGCCTGCTGTTGAGACCGGTGTCATAGACTTATTGCAAAATGTAAGGTGTTGCCAACCACACAAAAGACTGAACACATCTGTTGCACATCTACAGCTACATGTCCTCCTTTTGTAAGTCGCTTTGGATAAAAGTGTCTGCTAAGTGTAACGTAACGTAATGTAATGTAATGTAATGTAGTCACACCACAGTAGGAGTTGCTCATAGTAACGTCTAGCACAGAAGTGTATGTTGCACTGCAGTCACTTTAGCACAGAGACATGGAAGATGAAAAGAGAAGCTTATGTCCAGCTGCTGAAATGCTCATCGCAGGTATTGATCCTGCTCCAAGCTGGCCTTGTTGAGTGCTCCACTTACACAAACTGAAGGGCCTCCCCTGTAACTGCCACCTGGTAAGTCAGAAGTAGTGGGGCTAACCTAATGTGATGGTTATGTGTAATGTGCATGCTTCTGTCCATCCACACTTCTTGTAAGTGCGTGTGAATTGTGCATATGGATGCACCCCTACCTTTAAGATCCAGGCAGAAATCTGGCATCTTACCATACACACACATACATACATATGCACGCATGCACGCACGCACGCACACACACACACACACAGACACAGTGTATATATATACACCTGTGCATTTGGATTCTGATTACTCCTTTGAAGTTGCAATATCTCCGCTGGAGCTGGACCATCAGTCTAACTCATGCTGACATGACTGCTATCTCTAACACTAAGTCTAAAAGCTCATCATACTTAATATAAAATACTAAAGGGGGCCAGAAATGTTGACCCAACACCAATTAACATTTTAATACGAGTCATGCCATATCTTACTGTATGCTTAAGCTATGGTGTAGTCTAAGTTATGCAGTAAAAAACACTTAGTTGGTTGCACTTACTGCAATGAAGTTAGTGCTTGATTAAAGTGTACAGTATGCGTTAATGTAATGTGATGTAATGTAATGTAATAATGTAATGTAATGTAAGTGTATGCAATATTCATGACATTTCTATCACAGCAATGCGCACCAGGTAGACTAACAGGCCTCATTCGTTTGTAACAGAGATGCTCGTCGCTGATATTGATTTGCCTCCAACAGAATCTTGTTTATTGTTGCTCCGCTTCCCACAACTCAAGGACCACCCACAGCGTCCTAACTGCCACCTGGTAGCTGTGGAACAGCATGGGGCCTGCCAGTAAATGACAGCTCTGCAGAGTGAAGACTGTATGCCTATGCATGTCTGACAGTGTGTGTGTGTGTGTGTGTGTGTGTGTGTGTGTGTATGTGTGTATGTGTATGTGTATGTGTGTGTGTGTCTGTGTGTGTGTGTGTGTTAATATGTGTTAATGTCTGTGTGCATGTGTGTGTGTGTGTTGATATGTGTGTGTGTGTGTACACGCGTGTGTGTGAGTGTGTGTGTGCGTGTGTCTGTGTGCACGTGTGTGCGCGCGCTCTTGTGTGTGTGTGCGTGAGTGTGTATTTGCTTTTGTGTGTGTGTGTGTGTCTTACTGTCTGTGTGTAAGAAAGTGGATGTCCATTAATCCTACGGAGTGGCAGGTAAATAAGCAGTGCTGGAAGTAAAGTAAACAAGTCTGGCCTGGGCAAGGGGGGGGGGGGGATATGAGACAGGGCCCGCATGGTGGGAGTGGGGAGGATGGCCGCGTCGCGTCGCGGGACACGTCTGTATCGACTTGTGGGCGGGTGAATGAGAATCGCCCGCAGGGCCGTGGTCACGACAGAGACAAAGAGAACGATTGGAGACACAGATCATGGGTCTGTACATCATGTTCGGTGGATAACATTACCCCTGTGAGCTGTTCCCAGGTCAGCGACTACAGCGCTATCACCATGCACGCATGTCTATTTTTGGTTCCCGTTTACATAAGGGCTGTATGTCTCAACAGGGCTGTGTTATCAGTAAGGTGTCAGATCTTATCAAAGGCAAGAGAGCCTGCAGCCAAAGTGATGATGAATTAGCACTAAATATTGCATGTGTGGGTACTTGTGCATGTGTGCGCATATGTGTGTAAGTGTGTGTGTGTGTGTGTGTGTGTGTGTGTGTGTGTGATTCCAGAAATCAAAGAAGATGGAGTATTTAAGCCATGCTTTTGTAAGAGTTCATTTTTCAAAGAGGGGAATAGCCTGACCCATCTTTTCACTCAGAAATAATTTAAGTTCTCTTTTTTTTTTTTTTCATATTCTATCCATCCAACCTTTTAGCGGCAGGGATCCATTAAGATAGAGAGAGAGAGGGAGAGAAAAAGAGAGAGGGAGAGAGTGAGAGAAAGAGGGAAGAAGAAAGAGATAGAGAGAGAGAGGGAGCAAGAGAAGGAGAAGAAGACAGAGTGAGAGAAAGACAGAAAATAGGAAGAGAGAAAGGGGGAGAGCGAGAGAGAGAGAGAAAGAGATATGGCCAGTCCAAAAGGGAAACTCTCAATAAATCAGAGCCCATTGTTTCCTCTGATGCACACGGTGAACTCACTGACCTCTGATTCCTGCTGTTTTCCCCGCCACACGTGACGGATCTGCTGGCTGGCGGCGTGCGGCATGCGGCTGAGACACGGCTGCCGCTGGCGGGACATAAATCACATGCCGCGTGTTGATAAACACAAGGTGAGACTCCGCCACTGCTACGCAGGCCCACCTGCCACTCAAATTAGAAATTAATTACGGCCCGGCTGCTGACGTGCTCCCGCTCGTCTTAATGGCTTACTTCCCCCCCACTCCTCCACACACTCCCACACCCCAAACTCTTCACGCCCTCTCTCCCTCCCTCTCTTCGTCCATCCCTCTCTCCCTCCCTCTCTCCCTCCATCCCTCCATCTCTTCCTCCCTCCATCCCTCTCTCTGTCCCTCCCTCCCTCCCTCCCTCCATCCCTCCATCCCTCTCTCCGTCCCTCCCTCTCTCCTGCTTCTGTTTGATGGGCATGTGTTAGCATTCTTGGCTACACCTTTAACGTACTGCATGCTCAGACACACACATACACATACATAGACACACACGCACACAGACAAACACACACACACAAACTCTCTCTATCTCTCTCTCTCTCTCTCTCTCTCTCTCTCTCACACACACACACACACACAGACTCGGGCCTCTGCAAGGCTTTTTTCCTCCTCACACAAAAGTGTCTGCATTTGTTTATCTATAGACGATGTTCAGTTTTACTTAGAGGATCTCTCCACCCACGCAAAGGTTAAACACACAGACACACACCAACTCACACATTCATATAAAACACACACATACACACACAATGTGTACATACAGTACATGTACCGCGCTTTCCGATCAAGCCAAGTAAATATCCACCCATCAAATGACCTTTCCTCCGACTAAGGAGCTTATTAAACTGCCACATGTGCAGGAACGCACACACACTAAAGCCGATTAAGAAGAATAACAAACAAAAGAAACGTACATTACATTACATTACACTTAGCAGACGCTAAGGCAGCCACCGGGAGCCAATGCAGGTTGATGAAGAGAGGAGTGACATGCGACGTACGAAAAAAAAAAAACAAACCCCAAGAAAGGCAAGAGGTGAAATCCAGGAGGAGCGGAAGGCTGAGGTTCGTGCTCATGAGCCTTGCTGGCTCGTGCTCGTGAGCCTTGCTGGCTTGCACAGTGGCTATTAATATGCAAGCGCCCTGCACGGACACCAGGGATGGCATTAGCAGCTATAACAGCCTGCCACTGATGCACCCACACATACACACACACACACACACACACAATGTAATGTCCACCTTCTCCTTCATCATCTCCCCAGTGGTAAATTTTTTTTCTTTCTTCACAGGCGTTCTCTCTTCGCACCCAATTAGAGACCGAGGGGCCACCATCGAACACTAATTAATGGTGTCTGATTAGCGGTCATTAACCTGCGTGTTCCCTGGCTTATGCAGTGGAACAGGGTGTGATGTGATGTGATGTGATGTGGTATGGGTATATGATGGGGATTTGTGGGTGGGACGTACAGCTGGGCTGGGCTGGGCTGGGCTGGGCTGGGCTGGGCTGGGCTGGGCTGGGCTGGGCTGGGCTGGGCTGGGCTGGGCTGGGCTGGGCTGGGCTGGGCTGGGCTGGGCTGGGCTGGGCTGGGCTGGGCTGGGCTGTTGGGGGTAGGAGGAGTGGCTCTGCCCACATGTTGCTTCTGGGCGAAACAGAGGAGAGCGAATGGAAGTGTTGTAGGGATCAGGGTGTAAAGGGGTCCTTGATCGTCCGTAGCCTCCACTGAGTGGACGACGAATCCCTTGACCAGATGGCAGAGGGGGTCGGAGGGGAGACACAGCTGCTGCGTACAGTATGTCCTTAATCAAGGAGCCTCACAGACCGCCATTGTTGGCTCAGCAATCTCCAAGTTAACGTACTTGAAAGGATGTGCTGATCGACATCTCCTTCTAGCCTGTCTGCCAAAGTCACAGCATCAACATACCTTTCAAAGACTTTGACAGTGGGAGACTTGTGTAGAATAGTCTGTACTAGCAGCAATTACTGAACTTTGGTGGTAAACGCAGAGAGTGGTGGTAATATAGTAATTGTTTTAGAACTTATTAATGTATTCAAAATGTATTTATTGCCTTGTTGTTCTTCTGAAGTTATTGAGACTGGGTGCATACTCACAGCGGACACTTTAATAGCCAAATCAAAACTAAACGAAGTAGTAAAACTCACAGAAAACCTGGTTCCAATCATAAATTTCCAGCCTCTCTCTCTCTATCCCTCTCTCTCTCTCGCACGCTCTCATTATCTTGAAAATCCTCCCAACTGTTTTGACTGAGGGGAAATTGTAAGCATTTGTCGAGGCGCACTGCATTTCTTTTAATGGGGCTCCTCTAATTATCACTTGTGTAATTATTTTTCTTTGCAGCGAGGGCAGCAATCCATCACATTGATGATACTCACGAATTCCCCGTGATGTGTGTCTCACGCAAATCTATTTAGGATGGGGTAGGGGGCATCTGCCAAGGCCTGAGTTTGGAGCCTGAAAATCCCCCTCTTCAGAGAGAAAAGTTGCTACCATGTATTGGGTATATCTGTGCACTTAAAGCAACACTAAGTTTTTGTCTTCAGTTGCCCTACAAATTGTCTCTCATCGATAAGTACAGATAGGGTCCACTCATCCAAACTTACTTAGTGCAGTTATAGCCCATGGAGGGTGGCGAAGCGAATTCAGAAGTGCCTTTCACCATGTTACAAGTTTTAAGGTTGAAAAGGTTTAACAATATTTTAAGGTTGAAAACACTACTTACTGTAGTGTTGCTTTAAGCTGCTTTAGTGAATGAAAGGAACAAAGGCACAGCAGGATCTTTTACTTCCCGAAGCCATGTTTTTCAACCTGGGCAGAGCACTGACATCATAGGCCAACTGAGGCCAGATCCTCTAAACAAATCCATTTGCCTGATTCTTTATAATATATTTCTTTTCATTTCTTATGTACAGATGGTAGTTTGTGTCAGTTTGTGTGAGGTTCGTTTTTCAGATGCTTTCTGTGTGTTTTTATGCTTTTACTGTATATCTTTTATTTACCACTTACCCATTTTTCTTTTATGCTTTTCACTTTATCTTTTATGCGTTTATATATTGTCCTTTGCTATTATTTTTGTTAAGCACATTGAATTGCCATTGTGTATGAAATGCGCTATAGAAATAAACTTGCCTTGCCTTGCCTTTTATATTTACCTTATACAACAGCTTCGTTCAATTTCACATTGTGATGCGTCCTTTAGAACGGTTATTAACTTTCTATATACGCACACCTATGAAGTAGTCCCTGCTTTCCGACCTTCTTATGTTTATGTATCAATGCGCCAATTTCGCGGTGAACTGTAAATAAACAAATTGAGACATGACAGCTTTAGCAAATGGCGAGCAGATGGAAGAACACAGAGTTGCAACATGTTATATGCCTCTGAGATCATCTTTTATCTTCGCTGCATTTGGACTCTTTACTAATGTGACTTTGCTAAGCAAGGCTTAACAGAACTTTGGAATAGCTAGCTTGACAACCAAAGTCATGAAACTGATGACTGGGTCTTGGCCATAGCAACCTTCAGTTTGGAATTAGCAATGGCAGTTTGTCCAGTAAGTTATGAAAAGACACATCTTGTGGCGGATGGAAGTAGTTCTACAAATACATTTCTTTTAGCGATTAAAACATGGAAATGAATACCTGAAATTAACATTAGACAAGTGTGGTAACCATGGTATAAGTGGGATAATGGACTTCATGGTGTTCGGATATCAGAAAGTTAATGCACTTCGAGGTCCGCTCCGCTTCACGTCGTGACCGCATTACCACCTCGAACGTGCATTAACTTTCTGATATCCGAACACCGTGTCGTCCACTATCCCTTACTTTCAACTGTCCTCAACAGAATATCAGACAAGCAGGTTTTGGTTGTCATGCCAATCAGAGTAAGATGACCAAACCCTGCACACATCAGCAGACTTAAAACTGCATACAGCATCACATTAGCATCACATGACACTGCTGAGGTAGACTGCAGGTATGCAGCGGAAACAAGTAAAGGTTAAAAACACAGAACTATCAGCCTGTACATGGGAAGCTAACAGAAACGTAACAGGCCAGATCTGCATGGTCGTCTCAGACCCTAACTAGGCATCAGGCCAGACAAAAGTGCAGCCACAGTCTTTGCTTTGGACTCGGAAAGCCTTGTGCTAAGGAGCCTTATTCTGGAAGAGCCTGCAGTTGCCTCTTCACCAGCCCTGCGTCAGGGACACAAAGCGCTCAGAAGAATCAGTGGATAACCCGTGTCCTTGATAAAGCAATGCAAGCATGTACGAGATGAAAGAATTTCATTTTTTTTCCTCAGCTAAAAAAAATAACAATTGAAGTTCCACAAAAATTATGTACACCATAGATAATGTTAAGGCAAGTTTGAGCCTGTCTCAAACTGTGACGAAATAGATTATCTTAAGAAATGGTATACTAGAAATGGGAGGCCTTTGCGCATTCTCTTGGGAGTGTCTGCAAAAGCTGAAAGGATTAATCTGGTGACGGGAGTGCAATGGACTGTGAATAAACACAGCTCTTATGGGGCCTTTGGGTGGCACATTCATAAGCATTAAACAGACTCCTCGCATGGAGGGACTTTTCATTGTGACTGGAGGTTACTTTCAGGATTTCATCAAAATGATAAAGGCACAGGCTGTTTGTAAGGCTCATCTCTCTGTGACTCACATTCACACACACACACACACAAACACAGACGCAAACACCCACATACCCACTCACACCCACACAAACGCACGCGCGCACCCACACGCACAAACGCAAACACAAACACACCCACCCACACGCACGCACACACACACACACACACACACACACAGATAGTCGTGTGTTTTGCTTAGCCCCTTCTCTATTGCTCTCTCTTTGGGTCTCTCTCAGTCTTTCTGTGCAAACATTTGTCATCTAACATTTATCCCGTTTTGTTATGCAAAGAAAAAGCCAGACTACAGGTTGCAGTGTGTTTACAAAAAGCTAGGCATAGCTTCTCATATTGAGAAGACTGGAGCCACATTTCCACAGCTTAAATGTCGTCCTTCACCCTGTGGTCTCTCTAAAGTAAAGAAGGTTCAATAGTGAAATGACTAAATTGATAAATATGACATTTTCCTAGTCACATATTTAAGTAAAAAATTTAGCTTTTTTGAATTAAAGTTACAGTCAACCTTTACTCCTTTAAAACTGCTTCTGTTATCAATGTTCTGTACCAATAACACCATGAATATAAGACATAAATGAATTTTGAAAACTTTATGAAATTGGGCTGAATCCATTCACCACAATGCAACTTTAAACTTAAGTCAAAATGGGACTATGTGAAGAGCGATTTCCAGACTGTATTTTCGTCTCTGACAAAAGGACTCCCCCGGCATTCCACTCCCCTTCACTATGTCATATCAGTACCTACTATGGGCTTCTAACAAAAATCCTATTCAACACCACCAGCGGAGGTCCAAAAGCAATTGCCACATTGCCACAACAGGGCTCCTCAATACTGGGCTTAATAAAAGATAATTGTTTGATCAGTAAGTTCAATTGAGCATTTACGGTAAGATCAGTGGCAATTGTCAGGGTTTGCGTCTCAATGGTTTGTCACACACCAAGAAAGACTTTCATTAGAATGCACATAAACTCTTTCTTACGCTCTCAGTGATACAGTACACACACACACACACACACACATGTTCGGAAGCACACAAACACATTGTGCTTTGGCACACCCTCACACTGTTTCAATCTCTTTCAATCTCTTACTTTTCATTTGCTTTTTGCTCGTGTGCCTCCTCGATAATTGTCACAGCGGAGAAAACCATTGCGAGGTCTAAACACAAACATCGCCACCCCATTAGACGCGGCGGAGCGAGAGATATTGAAATCTGAAAATATTATACAACTTCTTGCCGCCACAGTTTGGAGAATGTCACACTCCACTGTGTGTGTTTGTGTGTGTGTGTGTGTGTGTGTGTGTGTGTGTGGCGGGGGTGTGTGGGGCTGGCCAATCATCTTATCGCGTTTCCCTCTGGTGTCAGCTTCTCTGTGTTGCTCTCTCCTCCCCACACACACAGGCCTCTCCTGGGCGCGTTAAAAGTGCAAAGACAGTGAGAGTTGACTAACATCATGAGAAATTAATGTTACACATCAGGAGGAGATGGACGAGCTCTCTCCTGCACTTCTGCAATACTTAGGTCTGTCAGTGCTGGGCCTGTGATGTGGTCACTCTCTTTCACTCCCTTGGTCACACACACACACACACACACACACACACACACACACACACACACACACAGCTGTGCATTCGGATTCTGATTACGACTTTGAAGTTGCAATATCTCTGCTGGAGCTGGACCATCAGTCTAATTCATGCTGACATGACTGCTATCTCTAACACTAAGGCTAAAAGCTCATCATACTTAATATAAAATACTAAAGGGGCCAGAAATGTTTACCCAACACCTATTAACATTTTAATATGAGTCATGTCATATCTTAGTATGTGCTTAAGCTATGATGTAGTCTAAGTTATAAAGTAAAAAAAAATCACTTAGTTGGTTGCACTTGTTTGGAAGCACACAAACACATTGACACTTCACACTGTTTCATGTCTTTCTCTCTCCTTCCTTCCGCTAGAGTGACTCATGAGGTAGAGGACAGGTGATCCAGGGAGGATCACATAACGGTGGTGAAAAACTAAGAGTGTTCTGTAAGGTCTTCCAAAGACATGCAGTTTAATGGTCAACATCTTAAGGTTCATGACCCATATGGGTTTCTCAGGGTAATGCATGTGAGGTTATTAGCCACACAGTTTTGACCTGCTTGTATATCTCAGTATAAGCGATATGTTAAATGGGCAACAAATTATCATTCACCCAGACACTGAATACATGACAAAAATGTTTGCCTTACTGTTTCTCTGGAGAAATAATGTCAAAAATGTTTGCCTTACTGTTTCTCTGGAGAAATAATGTCTCTAAAGCTTTCGGTAGTTTAATTATGTTTGGATATTTTAATAGTAGATGCAGTTACGGTTCCATTTTGTCCTGGCACCATTTAACACATTATAATATATTTGCACTCACAGTGCATTGCCATATGCTTTTAGCCATCCCTTCCAGCTAATACTCCTCATAACAATGTGCTAGCTCTGGGCTAGATATCACACAATGTCATGGTGGGGTGTTTTTTGTTGTTACAGATGTAATTGGAGGAGTTCATTATTATCTCTAAAGCCCTAGTAGTCAGCAGTCTTGCTGGAGAAGATTATAAAAAAAGAAGTGCTTCTTTGTTCTGTCACTAATTAGCATGAATCTGTACTTCTCTGAGGAGCTGTAGTGTGCTGAAGATTATAGAGACCTGCCTGAACTCAAAGTATGATAGCGCTACTCCATGTTCTACTTTTTCCTTTGCGATTGTGTTGACTTATTTACACTTTGAACACCGGCTCAGCTGCTTTCCTCTCCCTCCCACTGCAAAGCCTCCTCTGCTACCTGCTGTTTGCCTATATTCTCCTAACGTGGACATCAAGCACAGCACAGCACAGCACAGCACAGCACAGCACAGCACAGCACAGCACAGTGCTACTAGTGGGGCCAAAGCGAGCCATTTCATTGTTTCTAATCTGCACCCGGTGGGGCTAGCGCTGCGCTGCATTTTAATCTGGTGCTACCTGGGGTTATCTCCCACCTGGCTACCGTCGCCAAGGCAATTCATCATTCGGGCTTCTTTCTATCAAAACTGCCCAGGTCTCCAGATCTTATCTGAGCTGACCTGATAGTGCTGAGCAAAAATAAATAAATAAAAGCCGAGGCATCAGAAACATCTGTGTTTCAGAGGGCTATACCCTACAGGGCTCCGTGCTCCACACGCCCCACAGGCTCCCACCACCGCAACAATGCTGCAAAGCCTGGTGTTAAGGCGGCAGGGTCGGCCGGCTGTGTGTTTTTTTCTCACGCATATCCGTGGTGCAGCCACGCGCCGTGGAGATGCAGGCAAACAGATGAGCAGATCTGGAGATGTGGAGATGAAATGAAGAGCTGATTGGATCTGACACAGTCTCTCTCTTCTCTTCTCTTCTCTCCTCTTGTCTTCTTCCCGCCGATGGAAGGCAGCCGCTGCTGTGTTCGCCCTGTGCTGCTGCACCAACCTGCGCTGCTGTTGTTGGGAAGACGAACAGGTTGAGAAGTGACGAACCATCAGAAGCGATTACGCCTGCGGACGGGCGGAATAAAGAGCGATCCCTGCCGGGACTAAAAATAAGATACAGCGTCCCGTGAGTCAGGTGCGGGGAGGGAGCACCAGTGCAGACTCCGCAGATGAGTGGAGCGACGGAAATGGAGATGCCATCAAAAGAAGACAATGCCAACTCACATTACGGACGGAAGTGTTTGAGAGACGAGTGGTTGAGAGCTGGAGGCCCTCCCAGTTTCACTTTATATCTCTATAGCAGGCATCTAAGGAGGCACGCTGCAGTAAACAGATCTATACTACAGAGCAACTGGCTGATTTAGGGCATCCCTGCATGTGAAAAGAGAGAAATCTAGTGAAGAGTAAAACTACAACACAATGCACCCATACAGTGTTTTCCCCGTGTGTGCATTCTGTACTACCTGCTGACCAGCACTTCTATGCTAAACAGATCCTCCGAATCTTAGCACCAAAGCACAAATGAGCGAGGAATTAATTTTGTTACTAAGCAATCAGCATGGGTGCTTTTACTGTAATAATTCCATTAGCTGATGGTATTTTTTTTTTCTTGGAATAAATTGTCCTAGATCTCACCACACATACACCCTGACGCAGGTTCAGAAGGAGTTTACGTCCCTCTGTCTCTGTCTATTTCTTCATCTTTCTTTCTTTTTTTTTGCTTGCCTAGCTGGGCAGCGATGCACATCTAATGAGAGCATTTGCATCACATGTTGCGGAAGATGAATTCTCCACAACATGCACACACACACACACACACACACACACCACACACACACACACACACACACACACACACACACACACGCTGCACTGGGCCTCTCCTAGAGGGGCTGTAAATCATGGCATAAATGCAAGCTGAAGCGCCAGGATGCTTGCAACGTGCACACAGCTAGTTATTCCCATCCAGACCAGAGCACAATTTTATTAGGCTTTAATGGGGAGAAAAGTGGCCAACAGGACACAAATACAAATGATGGTGTTGCCACTACTGTTCTGGTTAGGACATCCCGCAGATGTTAGAGGGCACAGGCGGTGATGTCTACGCGGCGGAAGGCATTGGGAGTGTTTGTGGAGGCGGCTGTCATGCCGCATATTGTGTGTGAATAAAGCGAGTACAAAATACTTTTCATAGACGGAGTAAATCAATCAGAAAAACACAAGTGGGAGGATTTGACCCGAGGCGATCGCCAAAATAATCAAGATTTAACCGAGTGCAAAAGACATGAATGACAGGTCTGTCTGCCTCTCTCTCTCACACACACACACACACTCTTTGTGTGTGTGTGTGTGTGTGTGTACTGGTTGGTGTTTTGTGTGCACAGGTTGGGGGGAGGTTCAGGAGGGTAAACAACGAAGAGAAGTGAAACGAGGGAATACAGATATGGAGCGGTTTGTGCAGAGGGGGCTGAGAGCGTGTGAGAAAGAAACAGAGAGTAGAGAGAGCTTGCGTGTGTGTGTGTGTGTGTGTGTGCGCGTGTGTGTGTGTGTGTATGTGTGCGCGCGTGTGCATGTGTGTGTGTTTGTGTGTGTGTGTGTGTCTGTGTGTGTGCATGTGTGTGTGTGTGTGTGTGGGAAAGAGATGGTTAGTGGTTGTGTTTGTTCTGGATGAGGTGCTCTGTATTTTGTGCTTTCGGGGGCCGTGAGCTGTTTTTCTCTCATTATTGTAAACCGCAGAGACAGCACAGGTGCAGCCAGCCACCTCAACTCTAACACTGCCAGTGGAGCCTCCAGCCTCTGCCTTCTCCCTCTCTCTTTCCATTTCTCTCTCTCTCTCTCTCTCTCTCTCCATTTGCCTCTCTTCATATTTCCATCTCTCTCTCTCTCTGACACACCTTAACTCCAACACCAAGTGGAGCTTGGAGCCTTTGGCATCTGCCCTCTTTCTCCATCCCTCTCTCTTCATATTCTTCTGCCTCCATATTTCTCTTGCTCCTTTTTTTCTGTTTTTATATTCCTTCTTTCTTTTCTTCTGTCTCCATCATTCTTTATGCACATTCTTCTCTCTCACTTCATCTCTCTCCACTTCTTCCTCTCTTCGTATTCTTTTCTCTCTCTCTCTCTCTCTCTCTAGCTATCTCTCTCTCTCTCTCTCTCTCTTATATCCCTCCTACCCAGCGGGTAGTGACTGTGTTTTTTTTCCACTTACCTGTTTTAAAATTCATTTGTTTCAATCACTTTATTTTCTGAGGCTGTAGGCTGGCAGTGGTGTTGTAAAAGCTTTAAGTCTGTGTAAACACAAATCATGGCTGAAGGCAGCTCTGCTGGAGACAGAGAGTCCCACTCATTCTCAATTTCAGAAAAAAGAGCAAAGGAGGAAAAAGCATGAATTATTTAAGCATTAATAAATGGGTAGTTTACCGCAGGAGAAACAATGAAGACCACCACCCCCCACCTCTCTCTCTGGTAACCAATGAATTGATTATCTGTGGTCTTTTTATGTTCTGCAGTATATGCAGAAGAGCCACTCAAGAGTCGCATAATTCATTTTACACTTCTAAAATAATCACTTGTTTCAAATAACTCAGACCACAGCCTGGTCTGCGTACAACGGCAACCGATAAATGTTGTGAAATGTTACAATTTCTTCACGGGGGAATTTTTACCATGGCAAATCAGCCAATAGGAAACACAGTTTTAGAGTTAATTGGGTCACACCACTCAGTTCATAACCCCTGTTAGACTAATATGCATGGTACGTTTACAACATGTGAAAGCAGCATGAATTATGCTACACACAGAGCTGCTTTAAGACCAGGGAAAGTTAGCATGATTTTTAAGGGAGCCTACACTGACAAGGGGCCCAAACAGAGCATAATGATCATGATTATTATGATGATTATTATTATGCTTATTATTATTATGCTTATTATTATTATTATTATTATTATTATTATTATTATTATTATAGTTGTTGTTGTTATTATTATTGTTATTATTATTATTATTATTATTATTATTATTATTATTATTATTATTATTATTATTATGAGTAGTAGTAGTAGTAGTAGTAGTAGTAATAGTAGTCATCATCGTAGTAGTAATAGTAGTATTTGGATAGAGGGAGCATATTGTTTTCTTTCATAGGACCCAAAATGTTTGCAGCACATCTAGTTACAGCCGTCCCAAAAACTAGGCAGTTTCAATTTGTGCAAGCGTGCATGAGTCAAATTATTTGCTCCAGTGTAACATGATAAACTCACCCAACTATGTATAACCCAGAATGGGGAACAGAGTATTTTGTGGCAAAGCTCCCAAATTCTGCGACATCTCCCCTGCCCCTGTTTCCCACACAGGATAGCTGCCAGGAGGAACACGAGCAGCTAAGATTGCAAATGATGTAGCCCAAAGTTTCTGCCAAATTGGATGATGGGGAAATGACATGCTCTGCAAGGGCTCCGTGTTGATGAAAAGGAACTTGGATGCCAGGCGGCTATTTTTAGCCACGAATGACCGCTTAAGAACTGCAGCGTAGATGAAGTGAGACGCTATAAAAATGTTTTTAATTTAATTCATTTTTTTTAATCTGCTGCCTCCCTTGCAGCAATCATGACAGTTATTGGCATGAAATAATGAGTTAAAATACTGCAGAAATGTGCTGCTTACACATAGAACATGCACACACATGTCGCGTCTACATGCACATTTCACATGTTACATCACATCTTTGTCATGATATGGATTGTGTAATATGGCTACATGTGATTAACACTACATGCGATTAACATGCAGCAGGTATGCGGGGGAGGTTGTGATATAGTGCAAGGACTATATTTTAACAGCAGTAAGAAACAGCCTATTCTGCTTGAAATCAAAGCAAAGATTTTGGATATATGCATGGTAACTTATTTGTCCTACAGGGAAGAACTATGTGTGCCAATTAAAAGCAAGACACCATGTTAAACACAGAATTTCAATTACATTTTTACTGAACACTACTTTCCCGAGGCAACCCTTCTGTGTCCAACATTGTTCTTGTGTTACAAGACTCCAGCAGCTTATCCACTGCAACATGTAATATTAAAAGAAAGTTGTAAAAAGATGGTCCATACAACATCAACTATTACAACAATGCAACAGTCATCAGATGAGATCTGGCTGGGACATTTTAAAATAGATTTACAAGCTAGAAGTACGTGACAACAATATATTAATAATATATACTTGTATATATTACCATTACAAGAAGCTTTAGGGCTTATTACCCCTACAATTGTTCAGAGTGAATACTGTCTAAGGCCCAAGGTGGTAATGTCATATTCTTGCACTGTAATCCTATCTGACAGATTCAGATTGCTCAAGAACGCTATTGGTTGGCCTTGATCCAACCTTTACTTATTGACTTCAAACGGGCTCAAGTGCAATGCTGCCTTTTTCTCCAGTCATTTCTTCCATCATCAACAGTGCCACCCTATTAGTGCCTCGTTCATTTTTACATTTTATATACCAGCTAATGATGCTGTTGACTATGCAGAGCTGCTGCCTATGTTCCCATTGAGCTGTACAGCAGGGTGACCAAATGTCCTGTTTTCCCAGGACATGTCCTGTTTTCACGTCCTGTCCTGGCCATCGTGCTTGTTTTTGAAGTGATGAAAATGTCCTGGTTTTCATTGTTTTTCATTTCATTTGTATTATGCATGTATCCTGAAGCAAGATAACATAATTATTAAGGGAAAGCTATAACTTGACCGACCATATTGGTTACAGATAGTATTTTGTAATATAATAATTTTCTATCCATACAGAGGCAGCATACTTTAAACGTATTGAAAATAAAAGGCATCTTTGAGTAAACTTCGAGTAATCATTTGAGTATGTCATTGCCAGGCCGAGTGTCCTGGTTTTCAGTAATAAAAATATGGTCACCCCACTGTACAGTATCACCATCAGCTTGTGGGGTTCAACACAGCCCTTCTCAGAGCCAAGCCACTGTTAGCACCGGATTACTTCCAAACCTGTGATCAGAGCATTGCCCAATCTCACCTACAGCTCTCCATGCCAGAGTCACAAATTGCAGGTCAGAACCATGATTGCTGCTGCAGCCACCGGACTAGCAGCTGGCCTGGATGCAGGACCCAGGGTGAGCACGATTGGACCTGGAATTGGCCTGTGGTTGTGATACCACGCATACTAGATCTGCACAGTGTAGCCAGTACACGTGCCACCAACCAGGAGAGAGAGAGGAGAGAGGAGAGAGAGAGAGAGAGAGAGAGAGAGAGAGAGAGAGAGAGAGAGAGAGAGAGAGAGAGAGAGAGAGAGAGAGAGAGAGAGAGAGAGAGAGAGAGAGAGAGAGAGAGAGAGAGAGAGAGAGAGAGAGAGAGAGAGAGAGAGAGAGAGAGAGAGAGAGAGAGAGAGAGAGAGAGAGAGAAGAGAGAGAGAGACCTCGCTCTCAGCACCGCATCATGGAATAGCCTGCTGGTGATGTATGCTACATGTGCTGCCATTGCTATTGAGCTGGTGAGGTCAAGGTTATGGAGGCAGGAGCAGAGCCCAGCCTCAGTGTCTTGCCCCGTGAATGCCTCCATCAGCATGTCCTGTCTCTGGCCCTCTCTGACGCGATTTCAATCTCACAGCCCCGGAGTTGCCAGCGAGGTGACAGAGTGAGATAATGGATAGAGCTGGAGCCAGAGGGTTTTGGTCAGAGAGAGGGTGAGTGGGTACATGGGCATGAGAGACAGAGAGAGAGAGAGAGAAAGAAAGAGAGCGAGGGAGAGAGAGAGAGAGAGAGAGAGTGAGTATGTGTGCCTGAGAGAAAAAAAGAGAGACAGAGACAAACAGACATAGAGAGAGGGGGGGGGGGGGTGAGAAAGAGAGAGAGGGGGGGGGGGTGAGAAAGAGAGAGAGTATGTGTGCCTGAGACCCCGAGACAGACAGAGAGAGAGAGAGAGAGAGAGGGTGAGAGAGAGAGTATGTGTGCTTGAGAGACAGAGAAAGAGAGAGAGACAAACAGACAGAGAGAGTGAGTGAGAGAGAGGGAGGGCGAGAGAGAAAGAGAAAGGATGAGAGGAGGGGAGGCAGAGACAGCAAATGAGAACTAAAGGAGGCTGAGAGACAGAGAGATGGCTCTGGGAGTGTGGCAGTGAAGAGAGGAGATAGTGACACGCTGACCCTCTCTGTACAGGGACAAGGAGATAGATCAGGAACTTCTCCACTCCGTCACTCGCTCGCTAAGCGCTAATAGCTACCCTGGAGTGCAGCCACAAGGAGCTCTCAGGAGCAAACCCATTCGCTCCCTACTGATGAATCCCCTTTGCCCACTCAGTGCAGGGTGTACATTTCCTGCCACAACATGCCTAAATCTTTGCCGGGGGGTAAGATATGTGGTGCACACTATTTATGGTATGTCAGGTGGATGAGGATTTTTTTTCTTCAACTTCAACTTTCTGGACAGGTTATTTCATATATTAGTTACAAGCATACATTTTACATACTATATAAACTACAGAACAAAATATTAGTATTTCACTGAGGGTTGCTAAGTGTCTTTCTTTTAGTTCTATAATTTGTATAATTTACTCCAATTTACTGGCTCTTTAGTTTGACAATATGGCAACTTTCTGGATGGGTTATTTGATATTAGTTACAAACATGTAAGCCAGGCCAGACACCTATAGAGACCTTATGCTTTACATACTATATAATATTACACAAAAATGTTATTAGTATTTCACTGAGGGTTGCTATGTGTCTTTATTTTAATTCTACAGTTTCTATAATTTACCTAAATATTGCCATACTCAACTAAATAAAATACTGCAGTCATCCTTCCCATGTTAATGGTTTGGTCTGCCATTGCAAGAATTTTGTTTAGTTTACATTAGTTGTATGCCAAAGCCAACACGACTGAGAATGATGGTGGAGTGCCTATACCTATACCATTCGACAACCATTAACTTCATATGTACTGGCTGTATTACTGAGCAGAAACTAAGTGCAGTGTCAAGTTCTAAGTTGTTTAGCTGTGACATACATTGTTAAATATCATGTGTGGCTCTGGAGTTTGACAATATGGCGACTTGTTCTGCAAGCATGAAACATTGCTGGGCCTTTACCTCAACTATATGACCAGTGCTGGACATAATGACTGGACTGCATGCCTCGCATGGGAATGGGGCAAGTTTCGTATTCACACTGCACTAGTGTGGCTAATTAAGAAAAGTGTTTTGACAGAAGCTCAACATAAGACTTACAATCCATTTGAAGCTAAAGTAAACATGTGCAGTGTCTTTTCCAGATAAGAATACAGGAGGGCGGACTCTTTTGCCTCCCTCTGGCACTGGCTAAGAGGCTCAGCCATTGAGTCTAGCCTCAGCAGTGACGACTGGACTGAGGGAAGCAATCGTTACAGAGCTTGGCATTTTCCATTAGAGCCAGACAGATTTTCTATGAAGCCTGAAAACATGGCTCCCCTTTCATTGCCAAAGCCTTTTTTTCACCTCTTCCCTTCTCAGCCTTCAGATAAAAATCTGACTGAACAGATGAACATTTCTCATTCTTTTTTTTTGCCGAGGCGGACGATGTAAATCCACAACCCACTTTATATTGTTCCACCGCGTGAATGCGATTAAATATTTATTCAGAATGATAATGTTGAGCTTCAACACTGCCCTTTGAGATGTGACCTCATGTCATCTCTTTCGCTGATCGCACATGGATCGGAGTGTGTCCAGCAGCACAGACCCAGCATGGGATGACACATCTGCGCTCCGACTCGAGATATTTCAGACCCTCTGTGGAGATTGGGTCAAAGGTTGTCCCGACACAAAACGTCCTGACACAGCTTCTCCCCGACCTCTTCAAGAAAAGTGGGGGAAATGAGCTGGAGACCTGCCCAGAGACCTACGGTGTACTTGGTGGGGGTGGGAGGAGGAGGCGCCTGGCCCCAGATCTCTCTTGCCCGAGCCAAGGCACGCTGCTCCCTGGCCCCTCTGAGTCTGAGGATCGATGAGGGATGAGACCCCCCTTCTGTATTCACTGACCTGTTCCCTTGGCACCAGTTGCACCCTTGACCCACCCCGACCGCCTTTTCCCAGAGCCCTTCCAGAGTGCTCTGTCTGAACAGCCTGACCCAGCGGAATGCAACGATTTCTGTCCACACAGCCCCAGTCCCGTAGAGACAATCAAATTCAGGGATATCACATATCACATTACAGGGGAAAAAGAGAGATTCCTATGTATCACATGAATGTATTGAGTTACTTGTCACTGTGGATGTATTACAACTCGATGTGGAGATACAGAGTCAAATTGACATAAAACAAGTAGGGAGTTTGGTAGGTCAGATTGTTTTATGTTAAACACGTCAGTAGTGATGATAATGATGGAGATGTTTGTTTCTCATCACCACAGTATTTGCATAGCGAGGGTACGGCAATTGAGCCATTTCATGCTGCCTGGTTGCCACTCAGCCCTTAATCACTGCGCAGCATCGTATATCTCATCAGGCTGTGTCGGACGGTGTGTCTTTGAAAGCTTGGATTTATGGAGTTATGGATACCCCCTACAATAAAGCCTCCCTCGTGGCCTCAGAGAGCATGGCAGCGCTGTTTATGTAATCGCTGAGCGATCATCTGGCCGACACGCAGCTGATTGATGGCCACACAATTTTGACTGATGTCTCACTTCGAGGCGAGGCCGCCATTTTCCCTTCGCTGCCGTGTTGTCACGTGAACTGCACCACAAGACAACTTGTGACAGACAGCGAACTTCTCAAGGCTCGGAGCCACAAATGCGGAACACAGATCACAAATCTCATATCTGAACACCTTGGCTGTGAACAGCTGGCAAAATCAGATAGGAGCATAATTAATTAACCCCAACCGGACAAGGGGCTCAGGTTTCCTATTCCAGACACCGCGCTGAGCAAACAGTCTGGTACGGTGGAATTACTTTATATTTGTTCTCCTTTTAAAGGTGCACAGCCCCATGCCCTTCTCCCCTGCATATGCATGCTGGCTGAGTAGCCACCAAATGTCGAGTCACTCGTCTTAAATTATTCATTCTCTTTAAGGTGAAACAATCACTGGCGGCAGTGAGTGAGATGAGCGAGAGAGCGAGAGAGCGAGAGAGCGAGAGAGAGATCTCTGGCATGCCTTCACTCCTATGTCACGACAGGAAGTGTGCGAGACGAGATAAGAGCGAAGGTGTTCCGCGGTCACTTTCATCATTTCATCATTTACGCAGAGATCTCCTTCAAGATGACTTCATACTTCCAAAGGAACTGTGAAACAAAATGTAGCATTAACCACAAGGGAGAGGTGATTGAGTTAAAAGTTTTTTTCTTTCTTTCTTGTTTTAAATTTCATTTTATGGTCCTTCCTTGGCAATGAGCCAAAAGCTGAACTTGTCAGAGCGTTGCAACACACACTGATGGAAAAAAGTAACAATGTCTGCACAATTTAATCAAGGTGGTTCTTTTTTTTCCCTCCAGGTTGCACTTGTGTATTTAAAATTCTGTGCCACCCACTTCGGAGTATTGGCAGCGCTATAACCCATTTGCTGTGTGGTAAATTGACAGTGGGACTTTTACTCCAGCTGAATATATGAAGGCTGACAGTGACACACTCGGGCTCCTGAATGCTTAACAAATGCTTGTCATCCCAAAAAAATCCCAGATTTTTTGTTTATTAATTTATTTGTTTATTTATTTATGTTTAAGTTCGTTCTGTGTTATGTGTGTGTTTTTTGCCTTCTGTTTCATACTGAGCTGTCTGCTATGGACACCAAATGCATACTGTATGCCATGACAGCTTTTAGCGAGTGCATGCGGGCTGAGGCTCCAGTGGGAGTGCTGCTGATAGGTGCGGGCTGCTTGCAGACCCAGATAAAAGTCTCATGCTGCATCAGGAGTGTGAGACAGAGAGGGAGGGCGCAGCGAAGCAAGCGCTGGGTCACGTGTACCGTAAGACTGTTTTAACATACGGACACACACACACACACTACACACACACCACACCACAAACACAACGCACTCTTCTCTGATTCTTATGGAAACATTGGCTGTTTATTTTTCAGTTTTTTTGACACACAGAGATTTTTTTGTGTGACTGATTGAGAAACTTTAAAGGCATTTCCAGATATGATTGCGATGAGGAGGACTGTTACCCAACATGCTAGCTAAAGTGTCTGTCTGTGCCTTTTGCGTTCGGATGTGTTCCCGTATGTGTGTGAGAAAGCTGCAGTGTGCTGCCTGAGGCATGAGATGGGGTGGGGGGAGGTGGTGGGGGTTGGTAAGGCATAAGTGGGCTTAATGTCAGGATGATCTTACTGGCAGAAGGAGGTGGGCAATGGAAAGGCACGCTTGCTGGGTTAAAGTGCGTGCGTGCGTGCGTGCGTGCGTGCGTGCGTGCGTGCGTGCGTGCGTGCGTGCGTGCGTGCGTGCGTGCGTGCGTGCGTGCGTGCGTGCGTGCGTGCGTCATGGCCTAGTGGTTAGGGAGTTGGTCTTACAATCGGAAGGTTGCTGGTTCGAATCCCACCCTTCCCATGGCTGAGATGCTCCTGAGCAAGGCATCTAACCCTACACTGCTCCAGGGACTGTAACTGAAACCCTGTGAAAAATATCTGTAAGTCGCTCTGGATAAGAGCGTCAGCTAAGTGTAATGTAATGTAATGTAATGTAATGTAATGTAATGTGTGTGTGTGTGTGTGTGTGTATCTGCATCCTAAATGTGGTTCCACTGGCCAGGTGCCAGGTTCCACTGGCACGTTGTGAGGCGTTAGCGTCAACCGCTAAGGGTGAAAGAGCAAACTGAGTCACAAGCGAAGCTGCTGTGTGTTACCATGGCGCCTGCGAACCATCATCTTCTTTGACCGCCTGTTTCATATGCATTCTCTCTACCTGCCTCACTCTCTCCATCTTTTTCTATCTTTCTCTTTTTTTCCCTCTCTCCTTCTTTCTCCTTCTCTGCATTCAGCTGTCTGGCCATCTGTATGTGTTTGTCTTTTCTTTGAGACATAAATAAGTTATATAAATGGCCGCAACGGACAGTTCTCTTTCTTCTTCTTTAGTGCATATAGGACAGGAGTGGGAGAGAGGAGGGGGAGAAGACGGCAGAGAGAGAGAGAGTAAGTAGTGGACTAACAATGGTGGTCCTCAGAGAATGCTTCTCAAGATGGACGGCGCACACAAACCATGTTTACTCTCAGCACTCTCAAAGATGGGGCATGTAAGATGTAGCCAACAGAGCTCGCCAATTTACAATGCAGAGCATATGTGCGTTCAATAACAAGTACCACACCAAGAGATCTATGAGAGAGGGAGCTGTTCTAGTAAAGGCTTTGAAGAATCCTCCTCTAAAACTCAAAGAGAATTTCGAAGAAAAGACAGATTATTTTATTAAGGGTTTAGCCAGGATAGGCACAGCTATGAAATTAAGACTGCCTTCATGCTGGTGGGCTTCAGGCCTTTAATACTAATGTCTTGACTGTATTGAGAATATGAGGAGGACAGAGGGGAGCTCTCTGGTGTGCTGGTGTGTTTGCAGCTGTGTCTTAGCAGGAGGTTTTAGCTTCCCATTGTTTGTCTGCCCATGCAGGCACAGATAGGGATGCACTGATCGATCAGCCAGTGACCGGAATTGTCCGGTTTTCAGCTTGGCTGGCCATGACCGGTGACCAGCCAATCCGTCTCAGATATCCAACTGTGTTCTGGTTCTACAGACACAGAAGTGCCAAATAAGGGCTCATGTCACACCCACAGCAGTACAGACAATAACATGTACATGTTGACAGCCTGGAAGCTCTTTAGAATGAATTACATTATAAAGCATTTTGTAATGTCTGTAAGACAATTAGCCGTAGAGCAACAAACATGCAACCATTCTGAAGACTAACCTCAAGCTAGGTGCATACTCGCCGCATGCAGAAGTGCGCGCGCAAACGTGACGTCACAGCGCCGCACGCCCATATATACTTCATTCGACACACACGGCAATCTTCTCCTCGTCAGAGGTGTCAAATGTCTTAGTAGTTCGGGAACCTTGCGTGTCAGAGGAGTGAAACACGACTGAATTGCAGGTTTACATCATGATTTGGGAATTAAACTGGATAAATCCGAAAAGGTTTGAGTCAGTGTGTATATTTACAGTGTTTAGACCTTATGAGTGATGATAGGATTAGGCAAAAAGTTAGCTTAATAAACGAACTGCAGGTTTGCACCTAAGTTGGTTTGTGGATAAAACTGAACAAAATCCTAAAAGTTTTTAGTCAGTGTTTGTATTTCTTGTGAGTTTCCAGTAATATTAGCTGATTTGTAGCAATGGAAAATACATGTTTAGGCTGGTAGTTACTAGGCTAAAGTTAGCTGAAACCAGACTAGCCATTGCCTATGGTTTTCAATGGGGCTGCCGCGCGCAAGTTACAAAAAATCGGAGGTGCACGCACGGCAAACCTGCGCTTGAGAACGCCGTGCCAGATGTGCACTGACGTCATTTTGACGTCACTTTTGCGCGCGCACCACTGCGCGCGGCGAGTATATCCAGGCCTTTAATCAGACACTTGAAACACAGTGAACTCACTCAAAATACCCAAATTTAAGAGGCTGAAAAGGCAAAGACGAAGGTTCCCTTTACGTAAAAAAAAAGTAAACCATCAAGTGAAATAAAGCTCAATGCTACATGGCAATTAAACTTGGAATAAAAATATATGAGTCATAACGGTTTCTTTGGTGTTTTTTGTTTATTGCAAGTCAACCAGCAAACGTGTTTATGCTCGGTTTATGCTTGATTGCTATGGTAGGAAATGGCTCTCAGCTGTATTATAAATAGTGTTTTTAATAAGTTTCAATCAGGAAAGGATATTACATTTGAGTACAGCCTAACTGCAAGTTTTTGGCCCTCAGGTCATTTTCAGACAGGTCGGTAAGTTAGTTAGAAAACCTCACAAACTTTCCACCATCATGTGGCAATTAAATTAATAAAGACATTTTTAGATTTGTTGCAGTAAGAGGTTCCCAAAACCTGGTGCAGTTTTTGAGAAAATGTTGAAGGCATGTAGTCAATGTATTAACATATTTAGTTATCGTAGACATTGAATATTCTACTAAAGAAAAGCTTTCTTTGCAACTTTTTAAATTATGATTCTAAAAAAAGTCAAAATACCAGCCAAGACAGTGTATCTCCAGAAACAAATACATTTGTTTCTGAACTGCACACATAATTGATATCTATGAGGCAGATACAACAGCACACATCAATTCTGAGCCACAGGAAAACAAGCCATGTCATTTAAATTCACATTTTCACCTTTGTGAAGCCAAACGGCATTGACTAATCTATTGCTCTAATAGGGATCATTTGCGACAAATACCAAGATAATTTATACCAATTCTATTGTGACAAGATGCAAGCGAGACATTTTTGATTTCTCACACATACACAAAAAAAAAAGAAAATACACCGAGCCTCATAATCCCTGAGTTGCTACTACTGTCACGATAAACCCCCCCCCCCCTCTCTCTCTAACTCAGCTGTTTGCCTTCTAACACCCCTCTCTGTACAGCTATACCACATGCCGCATAATAAACTAAATCATTTTTAAACATAAGTTATCATCATTGCAGCTTGACAGAGGATACACAACCTTTTTTTTCTGTTATAATCAGTGGGAAGTTTGTTTATGGGTGCTGGCATCTTCCCACGACAGGCAACATTGCCTCTAATAAACTGTGGCACTCGCATCCGCCATGAGGATCTTGGCAGGGAGGTACATCATCGCCGCAGTATCAAACAGCCTCTGCGTCTCTGTGTTAGTAGCAGAAGAAGCCCTGGAGAAAAATGACCCTGTCCAACAGGCTCGGAATTTATGCGGTGCCAGGAGCCGGAGCGGATTTCTGTGGGCCGGTAGATAGTGATGCCCATTAAGGGGTATACAAGGCACCCACACATAATGGACAGCATCGCATAACTAGACCCCATACCCAGAACAGGCATCGCACGCAGTTAATGATCTGACAATGATCTGGTTAAATAAATAAAAAAATAAAAAAATCACGTTCAGCTTATTTACTTTGTTTGTTTGTGTTTGTTTTGTGTGTTTGTGTGTGTTTTGCGTGTGTGTGTGTGTGTATGTGTCTGCATGTTTCTGAGCTTGATGTAGGATGTACGCATATCCATCCGACAGTGACACTGAAGCACTTGACAGCTCATATGCACAGTTAGACTGAGGTCATGCATGTTTTGAATACAACGTGCATAGTGTCCTTGACTTTGTGGCGACATTGAAGATATTACCATCACCAAGCCTTTCTTCAATTTTCCGCTCACCTTCTCCCTTTCTTCCCATTATGTCCTGTATCTACATAAAAAAAACAGCAGTTCACTGAGCTCGGTCTTGTCTTCATGCTATACTGTAATGATTAATGTGCACATCATCATGTTGATGTACACATGATGTGCTTATAGCCAGCTGTTCCAGTAGTTTCTTCCTGTATGTACGGCTCTCTTAGCACAAAGATGGACAGAGAGAGAGATGGGAAGAGAGAGCGAAAGAGAGAGAGAGAGAGACAGAGAGACAGAGACAGAGACAGAGGGACAGGAAATGACATAAAAAGAGAGACAGAGACAAAAAGATGAAGGGGAAAGAAAGAGAGAGAGGGATCGGGGGCAAAAAGCTATTGAGAGCATAAACACTGATTCTGTTAATGATCCTTCTGCCAGGCCCAATCACAAACCGCTTAAGGAACAAGTACCGCACAGGCACCCAGACAAACAGACCCAGACAAACAGACCCAGACAAACAGACCCAGACAAACAGACCCATACAAACAGACCCATACAAACAGACCCAGACAAACAGACCCAGACAAACAGACCCAGACAAACAGACCCAGACAAACAGACCCAGACAAACAGACCCAGACAAACAGACCCAGACAAACAGACCCAGACAAACAGACCCATACAAACAGACCCAGACAAACAGACCCATACAAACAGACCCAGACAAACAGACCCATACAAACAGACCCAGACAAACAGACCCAGACAAACAGACCCAGACAAACAGACCCATACAAACAGACCCAGACAAACAGACCCAGACAAACAGACCCAGACAAACAGACCCAGACAAACAGACCCAGACAAACAGACCCAGACAAACAGACCCATACAAACAGACCCAGACAAACAGACCCAGACAAACAGACCCAGACAAACAGACCCAGACAAACAGACCCAGACAAACAGACCCATACAAACAGACCCAGACAAACAGACCCAGACAAACAGACCCAGACAAACAGACCCAGACAAACAGACCCAGACAAACAGACCCATACAAACAGACCCAGACAAACAGACCCAGACAAACAGACCCATACAAACAGACCCAGACAAACAGACCCATACAAACAGACCCATACAAACAGACCCAGACAAACAGACCCAGACAAACAGACCCAGACAAACAGACCCAGACAAACAGACCCAGACAAACAGACCCAGACAAACAGACCCAGACAAACAGACCCAGACAAACAGACCCAGACAAACAGACCCAGACAAACAGACCCAGACAAACAGACCCAGACAAACAGACCCAGACAAACAGACCCAGACAAACAGACCCAGACAAACAGACCCGTACAAACAGACCCAGACAAACAGACCCATACAAACAGACCCAGACAAACAGACCCGTACTTGGCGGCGCTTCTGCTGTTGATATGAGAGCTGTCGCGCTGCAAAGGGGCCATATGCTATCGTTTTTCTGGCCAGACAATGATGGATTACAGCTTTGCTTTGGCTTGGGGCAGCATCCTCAAAGTCATATTAGTAATGATGATGAGGCCTGTATCTTTTTGTTCTCTTAGTTAATCATCTCTTAATGACTGGACTGACTAAATTGGTCACTCCAGGTGGGAGGTGAGGGTGAGAAATTCTAATTATGTTTTTCCAGGACCTCTGTGATGTATTGGCATTAGCTACTGTTGTATGCATCTAGTCAGTCTATTGGGTATGTCTTATTTTATTACTTATTTTATTCTGTATGTCTTGTTTATTTCCTGAGCACCCCATACATTTCTTTAGTGAGGTGAATGCTAGACTATTGGTTATACCACCGGAGCCAATCTCAGTGTAAAACTGTGCACCAACTTTTTTTTTAATAGACACAGGTTCAGATCCTTCCCGTACACTATTTTATACAACTATTTGTTTCCTTTTCCCATGATTCACCGGCTTGCTCTGCTTTCATAAAACCCACCCTGTACAACCACGACATGGGTCAAAAAAAAACAAACTGCATCCAGACAAGGCCAGTAAGCAGATCATCTCACAGCCTTGAAATCTGTCTCGTCTTAATAGGTCATAAATATAAGGTGTCTGCATGACTGCACAGCAATGGGAAAAAAAGGTTAGCATTGATTATGCTTCTAAGAGACCAGACAGTGTGGGTAGGAAAGAAGAAGTCTTTCAAAAGCAAAAAAAAGACCTTAGAGCTGATTTGATTGAGAGGTTTGAAGACATAACGGGAACGGTGAACTAACATGACATTCGTCTCAAGCACCAGAAGCCAATAGGGACACTAAAAATTCCTGTTCATCATAACTTCTAATTGAAACTACTACAACATTTCACTCAACACTTACTGTACATGACACAAGGTTAAGACTTAACTTAAGTAATTCCAGCTGCAGCAAGATTACTCAACACGTATTAGAGGCAATGTGAAACATATTAACTGGTTAAAAAAAACTTGTCTGCATGGCTTGACATGTCTCCCCCCTGATGACTGATCACTGGGAGAGGCGGGTGCGTTGCGCCATCACATCACAATGAAATGTTGATAGTGCTGCGATGAAATGTTACGGGCTACGGGTCTGGAATTTCGTACCAGTAGATATACAGTAAGGATATTGGTCTGATATTGGTCTGGAACCTATTCTCCTGAACCTTATTGGTCCATATTCTTCCGAACCAATACATATAAAGTTATAGGTCCGGAACTTGAAATCTGTACCACACTCAGGCAGGGTTCCCACAGATTTATCGGATAAAAATTCCCTACTAACCCTAACCCCAACCCCAAACCTAACCCTAACCTTAATAACACTTAACACTTAATACCAGTTCTAGGGGCACGTAAGCTGCTGTACCAGTAGCCACTTTGTGCAAAAAAACTTGACTGCACGGCTTGACATGTCTGCCCCATGATGACTGATCACTGGGAGAGGCGGGTGCGTTGCTCCATCCCATCACGATGAAATGTTGATAGTGCTGCAATCGGGAAGCTGAAGCCACGGCTGGGCTGTTTGCTCAGTGCGGTCCTTACAGGCATCTCTGGCCATTGATTTGGGCTTGGGTTTAAAGCTCTGGTTTCCTAATGATTCCCATGGTCCCTTTACTGGCTGACCAGAAAGCCTATGCCCTTGGGGGATGAGGTAGTCTGTGTACTAGTGTAAAGCTATGCAGGAACAACACAGAGGATCCCTTCACACACACACACACACACACACACACACACACACACACAAACACACACACGCACACACACACACACACACAGATTTGCATGCACACAGACAGAGGTACACACACATACACACGAGCACATGCATGTGCATACACACAGACACACACACACACACTTACATACACAGACAAACACACACACACAGACACACACACACCAACACACACAGACAAACACACACACACACACACACCAACACACACAGACAAACACACACACACAGACACACACCAACACACACACAGACAAACACACACACACACACACACACAGCAACAGAGGGAGGGTGGAGGAGTCCAATATGTATATGTGTGCTAATGATACCCCAGGATCAAGTAGAACTTCATTTGAAACTCTAGTAAATCTGAACTGCGTGACACACTGCTGAGCCTCTGTAGTCTGTCATGGATACCGCATACACCCCACTGTGTTTTGTGTGCACAACAGCAGAGCAAGGCTGATCCGTTTGATCACACACACACAGACACACACGCCCACACACATGCACACACGCACACAAACATCTGCACTCTGTAAATCCGCACCACTACAAGTCCCCTTCTCATGTGGGAGGCTTATCAATATTGATAAAGAGGAGACTATACAGCACAGCCGTTCTGTGGAAGAATATCTCACGGCTTTGAACGTAGGCCCCTGCTTTTGCTCAAAAGTACACAAGTAGCTCAAATCAAACACAATATTTCCGACACTCAGGGACTTATAGAGCACATGCCAAACAAGTGTGTCCCTGTCAATGCAACTTCATCCAACTTCCTGTTTATTGTGGAACAGTTCGATTGCATGGTGCACTAATCAGTCAGCAAGACGCACGTCAAGGCTGTCTGACTGCTGTAATTAATGTCCATTATGTCCACAAAAGCCTGCTCTCTGTGGCGTCACTCCATGTGTTTTTGCCCCGCGGGCGTCAGCTCTGCTAATGTCAGACTTGGCACACGGCCCTTTCAGTTTGAATCACCGGCATCTACTGTGGGGGAAGACGCCTCTCTTACAGTACAATGCCCTGGCCTGGCGAGAGAGAGAGAGAGAGAGAAAACAGATCTTTACAGTTAAGGATACCGCTGTGCATCGGTGTCCAGGCCAAAAATCATGATAAGACAAAAGACATACTGTGCATCTGAATACCCTTACTAGCCGCCTGCATAGTAGCCAAAAATGAGGAAGCCACGATCTAAAACGTCCGAATACCTTAGTAGGCTTTCAGTAGTAGGCGAAGCCGGGCCAAAAGTACCCGGATGGCTTGCTATTTCCGGTAATTTGCAGTGTGCAAACGAACTTCACTACGCTATCCCAGGACGTTGAAAATCGTAAAAGAAGAACCCAAAACTTTCCGCTCGACAAAAGTAACCAAGATGGCGGAGACACCGGTCGCTTGTCTGACGGTGTACAAATGTGTACTTCAGTAAATAAAAGCCATGTAAATAGTTGTTCACGTCACCAATGCACACAAACGTTAATGTTATCTGATAAAATGAGACTGCAGCATAGATAGCCATGACTGCATGACTAACTAGCGGTGGTAGCTAACCCTTTGCTACAAACTGGCAAAATCATGACGTTGATGTAAACATCCGGGTCAGAGGACGGGCAAGATGGCTGTGTTGCAGTACGTCCGAATTGTACCTGCTACTGGCAAGTTTGCTACGTAGAAGCTACTACTGTAACGCTCAAGTGGTAAGCTCTGCATAGAACGCAGTGCCTACTAAGGTTTCGGATGCAGCCATATTTACCTTTCCCTCCTTTCCCGTTAGTGGGGGAAGAAAATGAGCGCTTCCCTTTTGTGGACGAGGTGCAAGAGAGAGATGGGGGTGAGTGGGATAGGGGAAGGGGGTGGTTGGGTGGGGGGGCGTGGTGTGGCGTGGCGTGCCGTGGCATGGCGTGGCGTGGCGTGGCGTGGTGGTGACCGGAGTGGACCCCAGGTGCACTGACTCTCATAGGGGCAAATTGGGCAAGCGAAGGAGGAAGGAGTGCGATTGTGGCCTGTCTCTTAAAAGAGTGCTCTGTCAGGCCATTCATTCCCATTACACTCTTCTGCACCATCGCCCCCCCCCCCCCCACCCTCACCACCACCACTCCTCTCCATTCTGCTCATTTCCCTCCTCACTCTGACTCCTTTGGGACAAAACAACAACACCGCCATCGCCCCACAACTCAACCTGAGCCACGAGAGGCTAATGACAGCATTTCCCAACATACTATATCCTAATTACTGTCTGAGATCTCACTACTGTCAGGGCTGACAATGTATGACCTATGTGCTATATTTATGTGTGGCAGATGTCAAAGTTTTGTTTTGCCTTTGTGTATAACAATAACATATTGGAACATATTATATGTATATAACATTTTGTAACCATAAAAGTTAGTACAGCTAGCATAAGTAAGCTTATACTGTAGCACCTCAGATACTGAACAACAAAAACAGATTCATAACTGAATGACGTCAATGTTGTACATCAATATATTTGTTCTTTTTTGAAGTGCATGAATTGAATACTAACTCAATTCTAAACCACATTCAGAACTAACTTTAAAACTACCCCACTGTGATATTATCTGTCTGATTCAATCAAGTTCTACTGCCCATATTTTTTATGTGTGGCTTGGGCCAGGTAGAGGGCTTTTTACTTTTTAGGAGCTGAACTCTGGATCAGCAGTGCTCTGTGTGTACAGCATCAAAGCTCCTCAATGACTTCTGCTGGAACCAGACCCACAGCTGGCAGCCAGGCAGCCATTCTCAGTCCAAGGCAACAATGTGCGCTCACCAAGCGCCCTCCTTACAAGAGGACGAGAGACTCAAAGGAGATTTAGAGTGAGGGGAAGATGGAGGGCCAGACTGAGAAAGACAGAGACAGATAGAGGAAGCAGAGCCTCTCTCAGGCCTGGGGTGGTCGTCATGGCAGCTCAGGGCAGTGCAGGAACACAGAGGCTGTGGCAGGCTCCAGATGCAGAGGAGCCTGAGGGCGGGTGGGTGAGGGAGTGGGTCGGGGAGAGGGGGTGAGCAATGGATGCATGTCACTCCACATCTCGGCCACCCTCGCTAGGGGGAGAGGAAACGGGGAACCTGGGGGACCATTAGGACTGACTGACATCCAGTGGGTGAGAAAGGAAGGAGGGGTAGGATAGAGGGAGACAGGGAGAGAGGGGGTGGAAGGGGTGCAAGGTGGGTGAGGCAAGATGGAGGGAGGGCTGTGGAGAGTGGAGAGGTTGGGAGGTGGAGGGTGAAGTGCCAAGATGTCAGCATAAGAAAACAGACACACGGGCTTGGCTCAGTGGGACCTGTTTACATAAGGCTGTTAGAGCAGTGGTGATTGAGGTGGCCTCAAAAGCACCGTACACAAAGAGGAGCTATTGTTGTGTACTATTTATTTATTTATTTTACTTTTTGAGGTAGTAGAACAGGCGTCTTCCTTTCCTGTTGGCCACTCAGTCCACTGCTGCTGTGAGGTGAAGCATCTGATTGCTATAGTCTTTCCGCCACACAGCTGGAGCTCAACCCACCACTGTGAGGAGTTTGTTGGGCATGGTGGGTGTTTTGTCTGAGTTGCACGAGCCTCACACCAGCGCATGTTGTTTTGTCTGACTCATCCTGTAGGTGTAAGAGCAACACGCTCCTTTTAAGAGGACAGGCGTTGATCGGTGATTTGCTGCTGCACGTGAGAATGTGTGCTTGTAGAGACATAAACCGCATACATACACACAATAATTTTTCCACTAAACTTTCTGCATTTATTTAAACAAGAACAATTTAAAAGAAGAATGTATTTCCTTTGTCTGTACAGTCAGACGATAGAAAACCTGGCCTGATTTTCAGGAGAATTCCGAAGTCTGTAGCATGGGCCAAAGCAAAGCCAGCTGGCTATTGTGCAATGGAACTGAATCATGTTGATTATTTCAACACTGCAAGGTCAGTCATTTGACCTTGGTAGAGGTCTGTACTGTCCCAGGGCCCATTTGATTCCTAAAAACAAATGTTCGCAGACAATGGTGGGAAAGTCTGCATTCAGGAAAATTTAAATCCCTGCCATATTTTTGCTTTATCTACAGTGCTTGCTATACCAGCTGATTTGAATTAGCAAACACCTTTAGCCTGTTAGATAAGCCAATCTGTGAATTCACAAATTTAACGTACACAGGCACAATGATGCTTGTACCTGTGTGAAACAATCCTGAGGCTAGGGTTTCGCACTTGTTCTCCTAGCATCTAGGTATATAAATTATTATTGTATATGTAAGCTCTCTGCATAATTGACAAAGAGGAGAGAGAAAGAGAGAGAGAGAGAGAGAGAGAGAGAGAGAGAGAGAGAGAGAGAGAGAGAGAGAGAGAGAGAGAGAGAGAGAGAGAGAGAGAGAGAGAGAGAGAGAGAGAGAGAAAGAGACAGAGAAAGAGACAGAGAAAGAGAGGACAATCATACTGTCTCACTTTTCCCAAAATCATGGCTTGATAAAGCTCTTTTTCTTCCATCCTATTCTATCATCTATTCCATCATCACACTAACGTGTAAAACACCTGCACCATGACTCGGGCAGGATTGTTTGTGCCAAAAATGTGTAAATGCTGCTGAGACCCTAATCCCCCTGAGGACATCCACTCCCCTCGCCCGGTAACAACAACCGCACTGCCCAGATTTGTCAGCGAAAGCCCCTACGCCCATAATACACCGGATCCATCTTCATTAGTCATTGTGCCGCGCGCGCGTGCAGAGATAAAAATGTGCCCTCTGTCGCCAGCAGACATATCTATGACCGTCCGTGTCGATATATATTCTCCACGAGCTGACCTTTCCTGCACAAAGCGGGAAAGGGCGGCAACACCAAGGGGACACGGCTCTTATTAATGTCAGCCGCTGAAAAGGCTTTTCTCAGGCAGCATTTCTATTTTAGCTGTTCTCTCCAGGAAATCTAATGTAATATTTATACACGTTTTGACAGATGGATAAACCCCTTACTCGTGCCTTTTATGTGGGGATGTTTATATCTGCTAACAAAGTGTTGTTTAACCCAATATAAACATGTACATTTTGTTTTATACTTCATACTCACATAGTGGTCTGTGTCTGTGTACATTAGAACTGTCTTAGATGGAGATCTTCCCATAAGCCAAAACTCAACAGCTTTAATACAGAGTAAGGCAATTTCCTTCAGCAGAACATCAATGATATTAATAACTTTAGATCTGAGCGTACATGTGTGTATGTGTGTGTCTGTGTGTGTGTGTGTGTGTGTGTGTGTGTGTATTCTATTCCTGCACACAGTAAACTCAAAGCAAATTCTTTATCCGCATGTGTGAACACAACCCATCATCCTCATATGTCACTGAATGTTTAAACTGTAGCGATAGCTTTCTGTGCATATATGCACAACTAGCATTCGGTGTGTGTGTGTGTGTGTGTGTGTGTGTGTGTGTGTGTGTGTGTGTGTGTGTGTGTGTGTATGGACAGGTTTTGTCACTGTAGCATACTACATTTTATGCACCCATCCTAAACATGTGCTGCTCAAATATGTCAGTGGTAATGAGGGAGATTACATGGGATTATATAAATCTGCCTGCAACATATGCCCTCTGCAAATCTGGCACATCATTATCACACATAACATCAGCGTGTGCAATTAAATAAGAATCACGCATTTGTGTTTGGCTAAAAACTTCTTGCTCATGGAAGTCAATTCACTGCAGGCTAAGGAAGTGTTTGTGTATGTTTGTGTGTGACTAAGAGAGCGAGAGAGAGAGACAGAGAGTCAGAGAGAGAGAGAGAGAGAGAGAGAGAGAGAGAGAGAGAGAGAGAGAGAGAGAGAGAGAGAGAGAGAGAGAGAGAGGAGAGGGAGAGGGAGAGGGGAGAGGGGGAGAGAGAGAGAGAGAGAGAGAGAGAGAGAGAGAGGGAGCATTAGGCTGCAAAGTTTGATCTCAGTTTCCAATCAATTCTAATCTTCTGTACTAACCTGACAGCCATGCAATGCTACCATTTCTTTTGCACACACTAGAAAGACACGTACAACCTGTCAATCTGGCTCTCTGTGAATAGTCAGTTTATCATTATTAGTAAGACATCCCATTGTGCAGGACTACTGAGGTCTGTTTTCCCCCTGAGCATCAGGAAACTATGGCCTAGCAGATGTACAAACTCCACTCTCAAAAGGTAACACTATGGATAGTCCATCCACAGAGACTTTACAGATGCGCTGTTGAAATTCAGCTGCATTTTGTTTGTTGTTTACTGATTAGCACCATAATAAAACCCAACCCCTAACCCTAACCTTAACAACATACAGCGTTTCAACAGATGGTTTATTAATAGTCTCGGCATCTGTACATAGCATACTGAACCATCTATAAATGTTATAATAAGTAAGACCACATATTTCCTAACAATGTGTGTGTCCTTGTAAATCCCCCAGTCTGACACTGATGGTCTTCCAATAGCACTTCTTTGAGCATGAAAATAATAATGACTGGCTGCTCTCTTTTCATCTCTCCTTCTCCTGACTTTCCCCTTCCATTTCCCCCTCCTCAACAAGAGCATAAAGCAATTATGAGAAGAAATGACTGGCGAGTACCCGAAAAAACAATTTATGAATCATTAAGTCAGGGATGCGCATTAATATTTCATGGCCCTTATTACACCAACTACTGCTGCAGGAGCCCTTACTGAGGACAAGTACAACACGTGTGCATACATACACACGCACATACACACGCCCACACACTCACATAAAATATATGCACAAAATACATATAAGCACACATCACACACACAAATAAACAAATATATATGTAAAGCATGCAGTGGTGTGTACATTAGAGTGGCAGTAGTATCTGCTTTGCATGGTCAAATACACATGGACACACACACACAAACACACACACACAAACGCGTTATGGCTTCTGAAGAAATTTAATTGCTGTCTGTGGAGCGTGAGCTCTCAGGAGTGTGAGGACTCTCTCTCTCTCTCTTTCTTACACACACACACACACACACACACTCCCCCTTGTCCCTCCCCTCCCCTGCAGCATAATTAATCCTATATTTAAATAGTGAGCCTCCCGCTTCCTCTCGCTAAACAGCAGCAGACCTCCATTTCCTCCCATTACGCTACCCTTGGCGGGGCCACGTGCCCTAATCATCCACTAAGAGCCTGCAGCCATATCAAAGGGCCTGGGGAGGGAGCTCATGTGGGTATTGTGCTGGAGATCAAAGCCCTGCTATGCCCCTCCCAGGCCTGGCTCCCTCTCTTTCTCCTTCTCTCTCATTCTCTCTCACTACTTCTCACTCTCTCCCTCTCTCACATTCTCTCTTTCTCTCTCTCTCTCTATCCCTCTCTCGCATTCTCTCTCATTCTCTCTCTTGTATTCTCTCTCTTTCTCTCTCTCCCCCTCTCTCTTTCCTCTCTCTCTCTCTCTCCTTCTCTCCCATTCTCTCTCTCTCTCTCTCTCTCTTTTTCTCTTTTCCTAATTTTCTCCTTCTCTCTAGTCTATCCTGCAGTTGCTGTGTTTGTGCTGAGCATTTGCTATTAAAAGCAGCGTGGAATTCTCTCTTTTCTCTGCCAGTTGCAGAGCAGTAAGGGTTGAGGGCTCACATCTTGTACTGTTGGCTGGTGGCCGAGGCTGTGTGCCACTACTGTGGAGATCTCTATCCTCCCGCTCTCCCTCTGCCCCCCCCCCCTCCCCACTCCTCCACTCCAGTTCATCTCACGCTGCCCTACCTTAATATCTTTGTCTCTCTCTCTCTCCACCTTTTTCACACCCTTGTATTCTTTCTGTCTCTCTCATTTTTCTTGTTCTGTGATCTCTTTCCCTGTCTGTCTTTCATTTCTTTCTTTTTTCTTTCTTTCTATCTTTCTTCTTCTTTGCTGTAGGTATTTATTTCTTCCTTTCTGTCTTTCTGTCTTTCTCTTTCTTTCTTTTTCTTTCTTTCTTTTTCTTTCTTTCTTTCTTTTTCTTTCTTTCTTTCTTTCTTTCTTTCTTTCTTTCTTTCTTTCTTTCTTTCTTTCTTTCTTTCTTTCTTTCTTTCTTTCTTTCTTTCTTTCTTTCTTTCTTTCTTTCTTTCTTTCTTTCTTTCTTTCTTTCTTTGATCTTGTCCTTTGCTCTCATACTCCCTGTGTTACTATGGAAGGCCTTGCGATGGCGCATGAGTCATGAATAATGGAGAGGTCTATGACCTATTAGGTCTGGTTCAGGGCTCTACCCAATGCTGTGTGATCTGCCAGACGTGTTTGATCCGACCCCCGCCGGAGACAGCTGGGAGATGCCGCGTGTGATCCTCTGCATATTTCTGCTCTGATACGCAAAACGTCAATATTTACCTTCACGCATTCACCCAGTGTGCCCTCTGCACATTGCACAAGCAAGACACTAAAAGAATGCTCATGTACTCATGCAGATTGTTATTTGTATAATCTCACTGACTGGGCTAGTCTGTTCATGAATACCCCACACTACAGTCTTACTGCCCATCACGCTAAGATCTAGGCTTCTAGGATTACCAGGCTAGGATGAGGTGAGGCTGAGTAAGCTAATGCACTTCAAAGTAAAGATGCTCAAGTCATGCCACAGAGGCCGTAGCTCGTAATCAAACAGTTCCACAGTCCACAGTCAACATTCTGGATGCTGACGATGACTCGTGTGCCCAGAAAGGTTTAGCCCAGCCCCCCTGAGGCCAGAGGACCCTTGCATTCATCTCATGCAGAGTTCAGGGGCTTCAGCCAAGAGGAGCACTGATACTGCGACCACCGTGACAGAGAGAGATAAGAGATGGTGAGAGAGAAATTGAAGGTTTGAAAATTGAAAGTTCTTTGTAAGCTTTGGCAACACTGATATACACAGGCATGCCAACAAAGCCAATTTGAATTTGAAATTGAAGGACAGTAGGACAGACAGACGAAGAGAGAGAGAGACAGAACAAAATGGACATGAAAACAGACATAGAGAGAGAAACAGAGAGAGAGAGACAGACAGAGAGAGAATGAATGAATGAATGAATGAATGAAAGAGACATGGTCTTAGACACGCTTCCTGGTGTCCAGGGGAATGTGAAAGGAGGTGATGCGCCGGATTAAAACAAGATGTGAAGTCTGAAAACATTGATCCCTCAAAATGCATTTCACATCAGGTGGTGTACTGAGATATGGGCTGATTAAAAAATAATGATACCTCATTCCCTTCTGAGCTGGGCCAGCCAACAGCCAGCAGCATCTGCCGGGGACAGGGAGCGAATGTGGGAGTGTGTGCGCAGGAGTGGGTAGAAAGCGGGGGAATAAAATCTGAGCGAGCAGAGAGAGAGAGAGAGAGAGAGAGAGAGGAGTGGAGCGGAGGAAGACGGATGATGAGGGGATGGAGGATAAGTGCGATCAGGCTGAGGAGGAAGAGGAAGCGGAGGAGGAGGAGGGAGGAGGAGGCGAGGGGTGGTGGTGGTGTAGTTTTAACAGCAGGAGTGTCAGACAGGCCCTTTAAAGTTGGCAAAGCTGTCGGCGCTCATCAGCCTAAGCCGACTGACCTCTCCCTAATGTCCGACGTAGTGCGACGCACTTCCGCATTAACATTAAGACAGTAATAGACGCCTTAAGACGCCCACTGAGAAACAGCTTTCATCTCGCGCTGCTGCGTTTCATGGGGATCGGAGGAACTGACACGCCAAATGGAGGCAGTGCGGCTCCTTTCTTCTTCATTTTTTTTTCCCTTTTTCGGGGCCAATATCTCTGATCACGTCCATGGCCACGAGACAGGCTTTGGGCTTTGGGAGAAACAAGCCAACTCAGTTGCGAGTCCCCCGAAGGAACCGCTAGTGATTTAGGCCAAATTGAAACTTTTTTTTCCTATTTCAGTATCTCCACCATGTAATTTCACTGCAAATTACCGAAGATGAAACACTGTTGGTACAAACGGTGCACTCTCTCTCTCTCTCTCTCTCTCCCTCTCTCTCTCTCTCTCTCCTTTTCTTCTATCTACCTCATTTTCTCTTACTACCTATCTATCCATCTCTCTCTCTCTCTATCTACCCATCTCTTTTTCTTCCTGTGTGTGTCTCTGTATGCCTCCCTCTTTCCCGTGGTTATCTTGGAGGGGGTTTAAATCGTCTGCACCACAGCAGCTCGCGAGGAGAGCACTGCCTGCCATTAGGACCTCAGCTCCCTGACAAAAAGTCATTAGTGGCAACAGAGCATTGCAGGTAGTGGGAGGTGGTAATAGGAGGCATGGGGTGGAGAGGGGGAGAGAGAGGGAGAGTGAGAGAGGTAAAGGAAGAGAGACAGAGTCAGTGAAAGAAATAAAGAGAGGGAGGAGGAGAGAGGGGGAGAAAGAAAGAGACAGCCAAGGAAGGGAGGTGACAGTGTCACATGAACTTCATATTTCTTTCTTTCCCCATGATAACACTTCCCATCCATCAGCTGAGGCCTATTACAAACAACAGCAAGACCACCACCACCACCACCACCACCACCATCCTTCTGAATACCCTCTCCCCACCCCCTCTCCCCACCAGCCCAGCCCCAAGGAGATGAACAGTGCCCTCAATAATGGCCAGTGTCCCTCACCGTAAATGACAGTGACAATTTACCAGTTTCTGTTGTGCCACAACACATCTGTGCTGTGTGACTCCTGGACAGTCGACTCCCAGAAATTGCCAGAACGAATGAAGAGCAGGTGACGGTGACAATGGAGAGCAAACAGACACAGCGGCACTCACCTCACCTCTACTGCCTATCTCTCACACGGATGGGCTCTGCCTCCCTGTCACCATCCCACACGTAATAACTCCATCCATAATCTCCAGGGATTACACTACTTCCTCCTCTAACCCATGGCCAGTGCTATCTTTCTTTCCTTCTCCTCCTCCCTTCTGTCCTCCCTCTTCTGCTCTCTCTCTCTCTCTCTCTCTCTCTCTCTGTCACTCTCTTGTTTTACCACTCAATGTTCAATGGCCTAAGAGATTCCAGGCTCAGCCTCCACACAAATAGCTTTCGAGTGTTAAAGCCGAGGCTATCATGTGTAGCACTGAAATATTAACACTACTTTGGAGCAATGTGCCAAGCACTGGAGGGTTACCGTCTGCTCTGTGCAGTCTCTTGCCTTTTTTAAATAGGGTAACAGTCCAGCAGTTTGTGAATGCTTATGAACTACATTTTGAGCCTGAAGAGCTTAAGTGGAATTTGGACCAAGTCTTATCTCCTTTACTAAGCTCTTTTTTTCTTGTTTTCCATCACAAACTGAAGCAGCCATGGAGTGCTCAGGAGACAGGAATGCAATGTCTTGGTTTCTAAGGGTTCAGACATGGCACTTCTTAAAGAGATATTATGCAGCTTTGAGTGCTTTTTCTCAGCAGAGCTCCCCCTATTGTCTCCAAGTAAATGGACACTCGTAAAAAGTGAACTGTTTTCCTTCTCCTCACCCTGTGCATGTGTTTTCAACCAACTGATCAGAGTACGAAAGTAGCCATGTTCACAGAGGTAAGAAAAGTCAGAATTTCTTAGGAATTTAACGTGATCCTGTTTCTTGCGATATTCAAAACTTTGTGAGTCCGTGGGGCGCTGGGACGGACACCCAGATATTGGAAACGTGGTATTCTGTCCACAGACAGCGGAGGCGGTCGAGAAAATCTTCATTTGCCTGTTAATGACTCATTTAAGCATCTACTGACTTATGAAGATGGTTAATTAACTCAAAAAAGTTGCATAGTGCTGCTTTTAAAAACATGGAGTGTATTCAGTAAAAAAACGGCTGCAAGGGAGAAGAAACATTACTTAATATGTTTTTTTGTTGTTGTGCATGAGTTGAATTCTAAATGCCAGGAGCATGTTTTTTTGGTGTTTTCACTGTTTTTCTTTTTTTCTTCTATTCTTAAGATGTGTATAGTATTAAATGTTCGCCTGAGACTGTGCAAGGTGACCCAGCTAAAACAAACAAAGTGTAGTTGGGTGTTTTTGAGAGTGGGGTTAGGACAACAATAAGGCAAAATGGAGGGCTCCAGGGCTGGTATATATCTGCCCTCGTATTTTATCTGACGACAAACACCTCTGCCTGCTGTGCACAGAACGACTACATCCTCAGAAGAGATTCTCCAAATGCCTAATAAACATCGAAGATGCTTTCACACTCACATCAAACCCTCACTGAAAGTCATAAAGGGAAATTATTGCCTGATGTATTAATTAAACCTTTTCAGACCTGCAGAGTTAAAAGACCTTTAAAACAAAGTCTAAAGAAATTTAGCACACTCCAAAGGTTATAGAGGATTAAATATTTTATCATACCATGGATGGGCACGATAGGTTTTTTGCGTGAGACTCGTGTGTGAGAATATTTGTAAGATTTTAGAATATTTCACATCTATTAAGGGAGACAAGGCAGAGCAGTTCAAAGGCAGAATGCGTTTGTTAGTGCTGAGACCTGCATAGGTTGTATTCCATGTTGGTATGACCAAGTCAGTTTCCTACCTTCCAAGGCCATAAACAGAACAAAATTGAATGGGCCAATACACTTCCTCCTCCACATGACAGTCTCTTCAGTGGATGCTGACAAGAGGCTGCATGGTTCACATTCAAACAGCTTTCATACTGCCCAAATAAATATCTGACAATGCCAGTTACCCCCCTCACTGCTGTCCTTTTCTATATTGTGGACATCACTGCTTCTCACTTCACCCGGTTTTGCTACACCCTGTCTGTTGGTCCTCATGAAAAAAAAAAACAAACAGAAAATGTTATTTCTCTGACTAAAAATGAAACGAGAGAAGGCAGGATTCTCTTTCCTTTAATATCCAGCCATCTAAAATTGAATTTGCCAATGTGACAAGATAACATTGGAATGTGATCCTGAGAAAGTTCTAAATGCCATGGCCATCAGTACAGACAGTATAATGAGGCTTTTCGATAGGCGATGCCGCCTGCTCCCTGGCAAAATATTATCATTCGTTTACATATCAAATGCCCCGATCTGTAATGCCATCGTATTGCAGGTTGCATAATCCAAGCTTGAAAAGGCCTATAAATGCCGATGAAGGGCAGGTACCGGAAGAAACCTGTGGCAATACACTGTGGCACAATTCCAGCACCGCTGCACATGACAGAGAGAGACGTTTGAATGACAGCTTTAAAAGCGAGCGTATGGGCCCAAAATGGCAGCGAATGTTATGCACCAGCGGAGCACAGCTTTGGCTGTCCATCGGAACAGATTGCAGGAGAGGAGCCAGCATTGTTGTCTTCCCCCACATGTGGAAATGGCCAAATGGCGCCGTGAGTTCTGGCAAGGCCAGGATGGACGTTGCGTTGGGCAGTGCAGTGGTCATTTTTCATACATGGATTATGGATAAACACAAATATAATGATACCAGTAGATTGAGAGAGAGAGAGAGAGGAAGAGACAGAGAGACTCTACACACAAATGCACTATTATGTTTAGAGACACACTCTCACACACACACACACACACACACACACTGACACACATAGCCTATTGGCCGCTAGCAAGCCCAGGGAGAGTGTGTGTGAATGTGTGTGTGTGTGTGCTGCGGCGTATAGGCAGATGTGCAGTGAGAAGAGCATTCTAAAAGGTTAATGCATTTACAACAGAGACGGAGACGGAGATGATGGCATCGCTCGTGACGGACCCTGTGACAGCTACTCGTTAAGCTGTTCCCCACCTGACATTACAGCGCCTCCTGATCAAATGGACACCATCTGTCTGCGCTACTGCCTCGCTCTGGCTGAGCCACATTGCACATCAGGAAGATGCAAACGTTTGGGCAGGAGGAGCCACCTTGCTGGGAATGACGGCAGCCAAACACCTCTTCGCGTGAGGCACACCTGCGTGCCGTGATAGATGGCTGGCGTCTTCCAGTTAAGCGAATGTGCTCGCCACATATTCCTCCTACTTGGCCGCCTCAGAGCCAGTACCCCTCTACTCATTTCCATACTCCCACTCCCAGCCAGGGGAACACGTCTCCCGGTTACACCCAGTGATCAGGACAATAGCAGGGGAAGCTGACGGCAGAGGTGGCCTTTTGTAAGATTCAGCATAGAGATCACTGGAGATGTGCTGTCTTGACTGGGTAGCTGCATTCAGTGCAACTGCTTCATGAAAACAACCATTAAAATGATCATATCTTTATGATATTATTATATAAAAGAAAAGAAGACAGGCATAACCTTCTCTCTACAACACGATATACATTGCAATATCTATCACGTTTACATTACAATACAGATATACATACTATAATCCGTCTTACTGTAATTCGATAACAAGCAGGCCAATGTATGCACGATGTAAAACGATCTTCAAATGTCCGCTACATGTCCACTAAATGGGGCTATAATTTTGACCTATTGTATTAGCACGATTAAACTGGCGCGCTGAGTGCGGCACGCGTCTTGCTTTAGAGCCCACCGCTGCGGCTGATCATTATCCGGTGAAGCACTCCTCAGCTGGAGCCAGTCTCGCCTCAGCCGCTTGCCCACGCTCTCTTGCTGTTGGACTGCATTTGATACTCTGGGCCAAGGGCCTTTCATCTCATAAGTGTAATTTAAATCTCATTCATCGATTCGCCGCTGAAGTGGTACTTCAACTAATTCCCGCCAACCCTCCCCCCTAATTCTTTGCTGGGGCTTGAACACGGAGAGGTGCCGCTTCATCGGAACGCAAAATATGCGCTTTTTTTTTTTTAACGCCCATGTAAAGCGCATGGCGATGGATCTCTCTGCTGTAAATGTCATGAGAGTACATGTGGAGGCATGAAATATTTACACACTCTGTAGAAGGCCTCCATTATGCTGATGTGTTGGGGAGTAGACGATCGCACAAGATTCGACTGTGGCCCAACTAGGCAGAAAAAGAGAGTGGGACTTTCGCTGAGGAACTAAATGTTGTGCCAATATGAGGGGTAATCTACCGTGTCGAAGCGCAAACAGGAGTGTGTTGCTCTTAAGCACCATGTGTTCCCAAGTTTCTGTTTTTCATGCAACTACATCACGCATGGCCGCCCTTTCCTCAGGTGTGGTTAACTTGACACTAGCCAGGAGAAAAAATGAAACGCCTGTCAACCTCTGAACCTTGGCGTGTGTATGAATGAGAAATATATGTTTTTTTTTTCTTTTTACGGCAGTGGAACTTTGGCCCTGAGGAGGCCAAGGATGTAGCCTCACGCAGCTGCTGCCATCTTAAGGCTACCCCTTGTGCCCTTCCTAGTGCTCTCGTCGCGACTCGGTGTCAGGGAGTTCACTGCTGGGTGTCGTGCCGAGCGAGTCGAGCTGTCACTGCATGGAAAAACACCCCCCCCTCTCCCCCTGCCTCTAATGAGCTAGGCTTTTGTGTTCCTCTCCCACTTCTCCTCTGATATAGCCTCTGGTCATCTCCCCGCCCACAAACCAACATCACTATGTACCCCAACCCCACCCTGCCTCTCCAGTCCTGCTGTCCTCCCCCCGCCCACCCCGTCTTTTTTGTACCCCCTGCAGCCTACACCTGTGTGAGTTGTGTTTGACATTTCTAATTTGTCATTAAGGGTTTGGAGAACGTGTTCACTTTGCGGTGTTGTGGTGGGGTTTTTGTTCTCTCAGTGCAATTCGTACACTTTTACTTACTGCAACTCATACACGTTTTTTTCAGGGAGCAGAGCCACTCTGTTAAGAGGCATGAGCTTCACTCATACAACCCACACACGAACAGTTACAAACAGACACCCACACACATACACACCCATGCATGCATGCACACACAAGCACAGACACATACACACACACGCACACGCACACACACACACACACACACACACACACAAACCTCAGGTGTTCTTGAGCAGTGCTCGCCTTTTTGTTATTCTGTGGTGGACTCCAGCTTTCTGCATGAGAACGGAATAATATTCCAACTGTGCATGAGTCATTTGGCACAAGCAATTGAACGTGTGAATGTAGGAAACAGCTAGTCAGCTGGAGAGTTCTACACGGTGCTTCCGAAATCATATCAGACAGATGCACATTCCACTTACAACCTTAAGCTTCCTTTAAATGCAGGTGCTGTCTGGAGCCATAAAACAAAAGCCCTGGAGGACTGTTTGAATGTGCTGGTTTTATTTCAGCTGAAAAGCGTCTCTCTTTTGAGTGTCAGTTCATCTTTGATTCACTGAGTGGAACATTACAGCTAATTAACTGATGAAAGAGTCCTTGTTTTTTGCTAGTCAATAGAAGAAAATCTACAACAAAGAATGTTTATGATAGAAAACTGTTCAACAGTATTTGCGAGTAACAATAAATCTTCAAATAGCATAACGATTAAAGAATAATATTGAAGAAAGACAAAAAAAATCTTTGCTAGAAGCAGAATACAGTCATGGTGCACAACAAATAGATTGTGACTGAACATACTGTAATAATTGCTACTTCAGGTAAAAAGCAAGTTCCATATTCATGACTCTTATTGACTTATACACAATTATCCTTTAAGAATAACAGAATTGATTATCTGTTCTCTCCCAGTGTGTCCAGACAACATATAATAAGAAAAAAGAAAACCCAGACCTAAAGAGGTGAAATCGTCTTTAAGTGTGTAATTCAGCATGAAGAGATAATGAATGCTAACTTCTCAAAGGCTGCCTGCTGCTTCTGAATGCTGTCTTGAAAAATGTGCGTGGTAGACAACCTGTAAAGAAACAAGGTGGGAGCCATTGACGTATACGGTTCGTGCCACAATAGGTGTGTTCCCCGCGTTAGAGTCCTCCACCAGATAATAAGCAGTGCTGTCCTAATGACAGTGTGGACACTTAGACGCTGACATACACAATTCATCTCTCCAGCCCTCTCCCCCGTACAATGAGGCTGATTCAATCTCCCTGACAGACGTAGCTACAAATTAGCAGACAGGCAGCTCTTTATCCATGGCATTCAAACTCAGTGGGGGAAACCACACACAGCACTGCCTCCTATCTGAAAAAGGCTGTGATTTTAATAGAAATATGAAATTGGAGGTGGAACGAAAATGAAAACAGCAAACATAGTTAGCCTCTGGTGTGAGCAGAAACAGGTGTGCTGTATAAACATTTAAAATCCTCTCAGCCTGTACATAGTCAGCCCTATTTGTACAGCAGATTGCACGTTCCAAACGTCATTACATTACAAGGACTGTCTATGCAACAGAGAACATCGGTAAGACTTCCTGGTCAGTGTGTGCACTGTCTATTCGCTAAAGATTAAGATTAAAAAAGGTCGGTCTCTCGGGTCTCTCGGTCTCTCTCGGTCTCTCTCGGTCTCTCTCGGTCTCTCTCGGTCTCTCTCGGTCTCTCTCTCTCTCTCTTCATCTCTCTCTCTCTCTCTCTCTCTCTCTCTCTCTTCTCTCTCTCTCTCTCTCTCTCTCTCTCTCTCTCTCTCTCTCTCTCCTCTCTTCTCTCTCTCTCTCTCTCTCTCTCTCTCTCTCTCTCTCTCTCTCTCTCTCTCTCTCTCTCTCTCTCTCTCTCTCTCTCTCTCTCTCTCTCTCTCTCTCTCTCTCTCTCTCATTGGGGGTTGAGATGATAAGAGGTGGAAAAGGCAATATGAGTCTGTCTCATCAAGTCATATCAGACAAGACAAATTGAGTTATTTTCCTTGCACGAGAGGAGACCAGGGAGACATTTGGGCCATAGCCACTACCGTGCCTTGGTGCAAGATGGATAACTATTCATGAAAAATGGGGTGGAAGCTCTGACCTTCCCTAGCATAGTCAATCTGATAAAATGGCTTAAGTGGGTGAGAGCGTATGCATGCGTAATACCGCAGAGGGCCCAGCATTTCAACATACCGGACAGTTTTGTTTAAAAAAGAACCTAAGGTGAGGTGGAAAAGCCCTGTACGCTTATATTACCAGCAAGCCAGTATTGTCCTCTCAGCACAAAGAGAAGGAGGCGGTCATTATGTGAGCAGAGGCAGACTTGAGGTCTGATGCATGGCATTGTGAGCCATAAGCTGGCATTCATTGATGCAGAATGGAGCATACGCAATATTGTGAAATGGTTTCTGTTTAAAAAGCCATGCCTAATAATTACTGTGATGGCTAAGATATCTTGGTTTTTATTTTATGCCAACTGCAGCAGTCAGAGTGCGTATGAGGAGTTACATACAAACATACACACACACACACACACACAAAGATGTGTGGTCTGCAGCAGTGTCCAGACTTAGTGCAAATGATCTAAGCAGCATAGCAAAGCGATCCGCATGCGGTCTGACAGTCGTAGGGGTGTGCTGTTGAAAGGGAGGGAGATGCAACCAGGCATCGGTGTGGTGCAATGCTTAATATGCACACTGTCCTAACATGATCTCCGGTGGGAGAAGCCTCGGGGCGCGACAGGCAGCAGTGGAACACGCGCCGGCCCCTGTTTTGGGGCGAACAGAAGAACCGGTTGGATCCAGATAGACTGTTTAACTATCTTGTGAGAGGGTGCGGCCCGTCTGACGTTTGACACATTTATCAGACAAAAGAGGCGATAAGGGAGGGAGAGAGGGAAGAAAAAAAAGACAGAGGGAGGGAGAGAGGGAGGGTGGGAGGGAAGGAGGGAGGGACTCTAATCTCATGTATTGAAGAGAAAGGCCTCTGCAAGAGTTGGCCAGGAGATGCAGCCCACTGAAACAGAGTGCTGCTTAGCAAACACTAATAATCTAGTTACTCCTCCAGCGCAAAATCACATTTACTCAGCACAGACACACTGGCTTTAGACAGCTATGGTTTTCAGTCTATTTTTTACACTTTGGTTCTTCGAAAAGTTTTATGATTGGTGACTGGAAATCTTGTGGTACACTTAAAAAAAGAATAATATGCTATTTTGCCAATGATTTCTACTAGTACAGGTGTAAATAATAACAATAACTGGCTTTCATTTGTGGGAAAATGTCTGCTTGACTTTAATATGAAAAGAGGAGAGTATCTACAGTACTGTAACCAGACCCCATATCCCACATTTCCCAGTCGCCATAAACATCAATGAAACTTCCTCCAAGAACTGTTGTGTATGAGTCAGCGGTTCTCAAAACAGCACGAGGAAGAAAAGACTGAAAGAAAGAAAGAAAGAAAGGAATGTACGAAGCTCATGTACAGTACAGTGCCAGTTCGACTCCCACCCCACCCCCCATCCCACCCCCATCCCCCCAAATGCCATAAAAATCACTGTAATAGGATTCTTCAGCTTTTCCAGTGGCTGCTCCCCGCACCACAGACATTTAAGTGCACTAATCCATGACAAATTGTCTCATCTGATCCATGACAAATCGTCTGAGGGCCCGATAGAGATGAGGAAATTGAAGAAAAAAAGCTCAGATGAGTGAGAGAAGCGTGTTGAGCACAAGACTGATCACGTCGTTATTGCCCAGGTTGTGAAAAAAAGGGAGCTTTCATTATCTGGAAGGGCATGGAGAGCCAATGGGGTTTGTCTACAAAAGCTACAGTTTTAACAGCAATGATAATAAAACACGTAACCAGATTAGAGGCTTTCAAATCCAATGCGTTATGAACAAAAAAAGCTAAAAGCACCATGGCTGAAATAAATGTGTCTAATTACAAACTGTGTCACGTTTAGTTTGATTTTCATCCCCAAGCAATTTCATCGAGCCTTTTTGTTTTCTTGTTTTTTTAAGTACTTTTGGTTTGATTGTAGAGAGACTGTGGAAACCGGTTTAACCCATGAGAATTTCAGTGATGGAACACCTCTTCCACCATCTCATTCAAAACCCAATGCAATTTCATCTGGCCGCTGGTGTTAATGGCTTGTTTGTGACGGCCTGTGAAGACATTCTCAAAATGATGAGGCCTTGAATTATCTGAGCCACCCTGATTGAATGTTCCCGTGTTATCCAATTTTCAGAGTAAAAAAAAGGTGAAGGCACTAGCCGTTGAATGAAATTGAATTTGGATTCATTTATCAATTTGCCTTCCAACAGGTTTGCTCAATTAAAGGTTGCTGTGAGATCAATCAGGTGATGTTAGCCCAGTGCACTCTTTCTGCATGGTCATTTTGTCCCTCGACGTATTTGTATTGTCAGAAGTCTACACTAGAGTCTATACTTGACCTGTTGGTGTAGCTTTGCAGTTGAAAAAATCTGCTGCACTGTAATTGGAGTTTGCTTGGACAACGCTCATTTGTAGATGGAAAAGACAGCAGAGATTATTCTTTGAAAAGTGTTTTATTCTCTGTAATAGCATCACAGCATAGAAACTATTACAGATCACTAACGTGTCCATGGATACAAGGCAAGCACTGAATCGAAGGCTTTGTATGTGTTTTTATCTATAAACAAGTTAAGAATTCTCAAGATACCACAGAAGAGGGGTGAACAAAACTTGAATTAGAGTGGGGATAACAACTCTCAGTCATTATGCATGCTTGCGTTATCCAATGTTCCTGTAATGTAATTAATTACAGATCTTAACATTGATAATCTCAGACTAACAACATGAAACACCTGGTACACTGTGGTGGGTTTCATTTAACAGATGATTCCCGTGAAGGTGATCAATAGGATGCAATCCCCTTGTCCACAGCCGCAAAGACCTGGTGAGCCCTGAGATTCATACGGCATACTGAACACCAAATTCATTAGCAATTTCAATTCTCAGGTGGCAGTTTATTCATTGAATGCTAATACCCAATCAATGCACTGAATCAGGGTGTAAATTCCTTCACTGCCAATTGATCACAAAGCTTGCGATGAACTGCTAGTCATCTTCCCCTTCTACTACGACAACAGCTACTAAGTAAATCCCCCACCATCTAAGTAAAAAGAAAAAGCTCTAAAATGCACATGCAGATACACTGTGCTGCAGTTTAAATATAACCTCTAACCTCTCACTGAAGTGTTCAGACTAAATTAAACTCATTTGAAGCATTGTGTCTATATTTAAAAAGAGTCACAATCACAGTCATTCAAAACAAAGTGACTCTGTACTTAAATATAAACCACTGAGCAGAAAAGCTGTGTTTAAAATTTAGGAACATTCTGGAACATTAATTACAGTGTTCACTCCTCAATACAGACGGAGGTGTTTGCTTATGGATGACAGTGATCGCTGCTCCCTCCCTGACAAATTATGAGTGACAGTTAAGCTGAAATACTAAAAAAAAACAACCTGCTCATATAGACGGCCTGACAGCCCACATATTCAGGGACTGAATATGTCTGGGAATGACAGCTCTGTTGTGACTCATCCTGGGTGAATTTTCATATCTAATACCTCATGACCTTGACAAACACACCTGGCAACCAAGCCACAACATGACACCTTGTTGTGACATCAGCCAAAAGGAACACACACCTAGGAATTCCTAAACTCGCATCCCAGCCATTCTAGCCTTGCCAATTTCACAAATCAAACAGAACTGTGTTCTTTCTGGACACGATCAGAGAAATAAGCCTAGTAGCAAGGAGGCAGAGATTTCCACCGGCAGGCGGATGAAGGCTAATGAAGGCACGGCTGTGTGCGGAGCATCAGCCAGCAGGTAAGGCAGGAGGGGTGCACAGAGTGGGGAGGATTGTGTCATGTCACATTCCACTCATCCGTCAATGTAGTGGATTATTTCTTGAGAGACCAAAATTGGCTGCCTGGAATCAGAACGCCATCAATCTCGTCTGAGTGCAGGGCGCCAGGGAGCTCGCGAAGCAGAGACTCATGGGAAGGGTGGCATGACGCTGCCTGGGCAGGTGATGGAGCAGTCGAGCGAATCGTTACTCAATAAAAACCACAACTGTGACAGGATTTTTGTCGGGGTAGCATTTTTTTTTTTTTTTTTTGGAAAACGAAAGCCAGAGGTCATTCAAGAATAGTAATTTCTAAGCATTTTGGGATGACTGAACATTATGGATGCATACGCTAACTGTGTTCCTTCCTTAAAGCAAATGAAAATGTATAGTAAACTGTGTGTCTACTGAGAACTTCCTGTTCTGTATTTTCCTCAGGCACTTCAGTATCAGCTTTATCTGTATTTCTTTTTCCTGTTTCTACAGAGAGTACGTTGGCCTTATCAACTCTGATGATCTCTGTGTCACTCCTGTAGGCAGCCTAAGGCAGTGGGGTGGGTTACCCAGCTGCTTGCTGTGTAACTACCTTTCATTTTTGGTTCTGAAAGGCTCCCTCGCAGTCTACAACCTGGCCTACCTAACCATAATAGGGTCTGACATTGTGAAAATAAAGAAGACAAAGATTGAATTATACTTCACTTTACCTCACTAACAGGCTTTTATGCGGCTGTCAATATCTATATTGGTTTTTGCAGCCAAATGGAATATCTACAAAACTGAAATGTTCGTGTTCTGTACTGGCTGTGTAATGTACCGTACATATCATCTCACATTATCATGTAAACGTCTCTATCTTTAATAAATGATGGCAGATATTCATAATGTATCAAGCCCAACAGCATTTAGCATATGCCGTTATACATGCTGATAGCTCATTCTGATAGCCTTTGATTGCGGCATAAAAGCACAGGACATGAACATTCTTTTGTCTCTTATTCTCCACAGATTTGAATTCTCTCTTTCCCTCTGTCTCTGTCTGTCTCTCTTTCTCTGTCTCTTTCTCTCTCTCTCTCTTTCTCTCTGTCTCTCACGCTCTTCTCCCTCATCAGCCAGTGCAAATCTATTTATATCTTAGGGCCTGCTTGATGAAACTAAAGAGGATCCGCAAATTACAAAATCAATTCTAATTCAAATATTCATCATAGTATTTCAATTCCGAGAAAACAAGCCCGGTCAGGTCCAGCTGGATGCAACCCAGAGTGGCTTGTCCAAGACTGACATCATCAGCATCCCGTGATACAACCCTTTTGCCCCACATAAGAAGCACACTAAAAGCCTAATGTTAAATATATACTGTATATTTTTATTTCAGTGAGCAATGCGTGAGTTTGCCACTTAAGGGTTCAGCTCCTGCAGCTTAACATCAATACACCATTTCAGCTTTCCTCCCCCTTTCAGACCCGCCTCTTAGGAACATATGATACAGTGTGCAATACCACAACCGCAAGCAGGCTTTCATGGCTAAGGAGGATAAACAAGACAATGAAGAGCCCACCATTGAGCACGTGGAGCCGCCTGCCTGGGCTTTGACAAACGCTAAATATCCAGGACAAATGATGGGAGGGTTGATCATTTTTATGGGGTGATCATCTCTTTCTAATACACGCCCTCTGTCTTGTTCTTTTTCGCTTACCGTCCCCAAGGACTCATAAAATCTTCAGTACCATCCCTCCACAGGGAAACATTCTTTATGAGCACAAGCAAGGTTTGTGTGTGTACAGTATGTGTGTGTTTGTGTGCGCGTATGTGTGTGTCTGTGTGCATGTTTATTTGTATGTGTGCTGTACAGTATGTGTTTGCATGCATGCATATGCAAATTTTGTGTGTGTGTGTGTGTGTGTGTGTGTGTGTGTGTGTGTGTGTGTGCATGTATGTATGTACTGTATCTGGATCTACACAAGCACAGCAAAATCCCACAAGGACAATTCACTCATATACAATACAGCGGGTGTCTTCCAACAGTAATATGTACAACGTCACCATAAAGTGTGACAGCTCCCACCCATGCTTTTTGGCCTGTTCTTTCATAATTCAGCAGTCACTTACTGTAGGGCATGCACTTCTTTGTACGTCTTTGGCACCACGCATTGCTGGCCCGGAAACAAAGTGGGGGGAAAACCTTGAAGCACTCTGTAAAAAATTCATTTGGGCACTCCTGTCGGTCGACACTTTCTGTTGCTCGTGTTCAGATTAATGAGTCCAGAGTGCTTTGTGTGAAGTGAAGCCTCTCACTATCCCTCACAGATCGCAAGGCTCCATTTGGCCGTCACTGCAGACAGAAATAAACCATAACACCATCCACACCACTCGGGGACCTTCGGCGGTTACAGAGAATTTCTGTCACTGCCGTGAATGTCAGACAAGACCAGGTAAGGTAAGGAAGGAAGGAAGAGAGAAGCCAAATGCTATATCTTTATCAAAAGGTTCTCCATGTGATGACAGAATCATTCTGGGTTTTATGAAATCAAAACATGAATTATTTATGTGCTAACATTTGAAATGGGGGAGGAAAAAAAAAGAAATAGGGAGCGGTCTGTGTGTGTGTTCCTGCTTTTTGTCTTTCCCTTTTCTAAAACAAAATGGCTTCTGTTTTTTGCTCTGCCCCAGGACCTGGTGTCACGGTTAAAATAAGGCACAGTGCTGCTCCACTGCCACTGCACACAAAAAAGGAGAGCGCGTATGAATGAGACCCGCCTGTGTGACATCCACCCCTTTGGCCTCCGCGAGCTGCCGCCACCGGAACTCAACTTAATTGCTTAACATTTGCACAGAGCAAGAGAGAGAAACATAATTGTCATTTCCCCTGGAGTTGCGGAGTCCCCCTCTGCCCCCCACCCACCACCCCCACCCCCTTCCGGTTTCTAACAGACTGATGTTAGAATTTTAGCCCGGAGCCTGTCGTGCTCCGCCAGCTACAGAAGCAAAGATTCCCTCACTCTCTCTCCCCTCTCAGCACCTTCCCACCCTGGCTTAGGCCTCCAGAGAGAGCGAGAAAACCCTCAGGAAGCTGAACTGGTGAAGGGAGGGGTGGAGAGGGAAGGTGAGGACATGAGAAAAGTAGGAAAGGGAAGAAAAGAGAAGGGAAGGGAAGTGAAGTGAAGGGGAAGGGAAGGGAGGTGTTTTTTACTGCTGCAGAGGGCTGAGGAGGGGAGGACTGTAGAGGAGGGGAGGACTGTAGAGGAGGGGAGGACTGTAGAGGAGGGGAGGAAAGAGAAGGGAGGTGAAGCGGAATGGAGGTGTTTCGTACTGCTGGGGAGGGCTGGGGAGGGGAGGGGAGGGGAGGGGAGGACAGGGGGAAGTAAGAGAGGAGAAGAAAGCAGAAGAGAAGGGAACAGGATGAGAGGTAATTTTTTATTCTGCACTTGAAAAACTCTGCTCCAAATGAAACAACCAACCAAACTCGAGCTTGCCTCTCCCGTGGTGCCGGAGTGGAGTTGGACACGCAATCAAACGCCATCTAGGGCTCACCCCAAAAAAAAAAAAAAAAGAATATCTCGCAAATTCACCTGGCTTTAGCTTACTGCAGGATTTCTAGAGCAAATCAAGACCACTTGCAGCTCCGAACTGGGACATGGGTAAGAGGGAGCTTCAGGAGGCTTTGAGTTTCTGTGAGTGGGGGGGTTGAGGAGTTTCAGAAAACAGCGAGAGAAGAGAGAAGTGGCTTTATTTTGTGCTCACCTAGGATCTGGATGGCGTTGTGCCCTGGCCGGGCCACATGGTGCTGCTGGATGGTCTCGTACAGGGTGGCCTGGCACAGAACAAACAGGCTCAGGCTAATCCACAGGGATACAAACCAGGACATGGCAGGAATCTATGGGGAAAGACATGGGATCGGGGCAGGTTACCTCAGGTTCACGTGCACGCAAACAAACTGCCACAAACATATGCGCACACACAATACGCACACACACACATGCCTCTATGCACGCACACACACACATGAACATGAACATTCCTGAACATTCTCAGAAGCATTAAAGAAATTAAGACATACATGGGGATATGCAAAATTGACATGCAACTCGTTACGTTATATTGATATGGCCATGTCCTGAAAGATAACCTGTTCAGGTACTAAACACATATATTCAACTTAAACCTCAATTTTTTTTACCTTCCCGAGCCTGGGAAGTCTCTCACTTTAATGATATGCTAGTCTTTTAAAATCCTTTGCAGATTAAAAAGGGATAAGGTTTAACTTTGATTTTGATAGAGAATGAAAACTAGTATAGCCAAAAAGGGTTGCATCCAGCAGAGGGAACTTTGTGTCAGTCCTCCCAGAATACTTTCCAAAACCTCAAGTGCAGAAAAGTGTACTCTTCCCCATAGATGGACTACGCTTTTAAGCTGCTGCAAGCCTGGGTAACAGTCCAAGTTTATGACCAACTCACTCAAGTGGTCACCATTTGGGGGGGGGGGATGTACTGCTGGATGTTTATGTAAGTTTGTGCTTAATCTGACATTGAAAGCTAACACCAG